>JAHKKF010513873.1:29146-40524 GCA_019740295.1 Labeo calbasu | reverse complement strand
CTCTCCTCATATAGATCACCCCAAGAAGTATTGTCAAGCCTATCCTTGAACTTACAAATATTTACATCGCTCATATTTCTTATAAACAATACTTGGTTCAACTTTCATCAAATAACCTGAAAAATTCAACTTATCTGTTTTCACAACATAATAATTATTATTATTTTTGTAGCAGCAAATCAGAATATAAGAATGATTTCTGAAGAATCGTGACTGAAGTAATTATACTAAAAATTCAGCTTTGAAATAACAGGAATAAATTACATTTTAAATATGTTCAAATAGTAATCAGTTATTTTAAATAGTAAAAAATATTTTTTTGTTTTTGCTGTACTTTGGATCAAATAAATGCAGGCTTGCTGAGCAGAAAAGTCTTCATTAAAAATCTTTTAAAAACATTAAAGTCGGCACATATAGCCTTGTGGTTAGTGCGTCAACATATAGCGGAACTGCGCTCGCGCCGACCCGAGTTCCATTCCCATCTCGAGGCTTTGCTGATCCCGCTCCCCTCTCTCCTCCCAGCTCTTTCCTGTCATCTCTCTACTGTCCTATCGCAAATACAAAAAGCCCAAAAAATAAGTTTACAAAAAAAAAAACTTTGATTGGTAGTGTATAACTTACATTTCTCTTAATTTTTTTTTTTTTTTTTGCAAAGGATAGATTCTTGTCAAAAGACGTATGATTATTTATTATGATGCAGTGGTGTGTAACTTTATATCACCAGCAAAATATAATAATTATGTGATACACACCACTGGCCAGTTAGATTTTGAAAGAAGTCTCTTATGCTTGCCAAGGCCACATTTATTTGATACAGTAAAAACAGCACAATTGTGAAATATTATTACAATTCAAAATAACTGTTTTATATTTAAATATATTTTAAAATGTAATTTATTCCTGTGATGCAAAGCTACATTTTCAGCATCATTACTCCAGTCTTCAGTGTCACCTGACCCTTCAGAAATCATTCTAATATGCTGATTTGCAGCTCAAGAAACATTTATTATTATTATTATTATCAAATGTTGTAAACAGGTTTTGTTGCTTAATATTTTTGGAAACCATGCTACATTTTTTCAGGTTTTTAAATAGATAGAAAGTTAAAAAAAAAAACTGTATTTATTTGTCTTTCATAACATCGTAAATATATACACTGTGACTTTCAATCAGTTTAATGCGTTCTTGCTAAATAAATATATTGATTTATTTAAAAAAATAATAATAATAAATCTTACTGACCCCCAAAATTGAACTGCTGTACTAGTGTCTCTTGAAACGCTACACTATCTTGTCATGTGTTTTACAATTTAAATAGTTATTCACTGACTTTAAGTAATGCTCTGACCCTTTTTCCTCTCATTTATTGTCCATAGGGTATATATCAGTACAGACTTCAGCTCATCTGAACGCACAAGTGAAGTGTTGTACCGTCCTGTAAGCGCTGTTGGTTTCCCATCTCTTGTGGTCTGGAGCTCAGATCCAGCAGCATATGGACTGTGGAAGAAATCTGGCCTATCAAAGACTTTGTGATAAAGATCTCTGGAAGCTTCAGCTAGTAAACAGCACCATAAAAGTGGCTTTTGGGGTGGAGCGCAAGAGAGAAACTTGAAGCGGTGCCCATCACCAATGAAGCCACAACTTCTATAACAGCTCTCCCCTCCTGTCTCACTCACTATTTACTGTTCACTGTTTTCCCTTCCCTTTCATTCTCGTCGCACACCGATTTTCTGTTCTTACACTACCGATTTAGAGATGGGAATCCTTTCTGTAAAATAGCGTGTGGACAAGAGCCAGTCGTTGTAAGGAAGTCATCCATGATGCCTGAACTAGGCAGCACTTACATAATGCCATGAAGAAACCTCAAGGCCTGCGTCGGTGGTATTGAGCTCTCCGCAGTCCTGCCAGGACATCGAGCGGTTTCATAGTGGACTGACAGAAATACACTGGCAGCTTTATGAAGCCAGACTCAATCACGCCCCCTAGTGTTTGCCTGTAAAACACAATCAGGTAAAAAATGTGCATGTGATTTATTAATTTGCATACAGACTGAGGTACAGTGAATGAACAAAATGTTAGTTTTGCATAAACAAGAACCGCTCGTGTTTTCTTCAGAAAATGTTAAAACCTACTTGCATTTGTTTTGACATACGGCTTTGAATTACATTCTTTATTTAATAAGCTTTTGCCGACTTAAAAGTACATTTCTTTTCCAATTCATTTGCTCAGATTTAATTCTCCCCCTCAAAATCTAATTCTGAAATGTCACGCAAATTAAACACAGAGCAAAAAAAAAATATTGTGCAGAAATTAAAGTATTTGTGGAAAGGTTTTATAGAAATCTCAGGAAGGTTTGATATTTGAGGCCATCTTGCCATAATTAGAGGCTGTTATTGCATCCGCCCGCAAATAATACAGAGAACTCTTTATTAATTCCTGTCTTTTTCCACTCATCTTTTCTTATTTAAAGAAACAGCTCAATTCGTTCATCATCATACGCATGTGTTACATGCAGCATCATGTTATGGTGATTATAATGGTGACTGAGATTTCATAGCATTAAATTAAATTAAATAATGAGAGGAAATTGAAACGGAAGATCAAATCTTGATGTGAAAATACTTAAAATCATAAATACAGCAACACATGGTATACATTTGATCAAAACCCTTCACAAGTGAATTCTTAAAGCAGTCCAACAAAATGAAGTCTCTGTACTTTACATGTATTTATAATTAATTATTTTATAAAATATCTTCATTGTAGCGATGGGAAGTTCAGATCATTTTACCGACTCGGACCTTTGAGTCTCGTTCAGCAAAATGAACGAATCTTTTTTCGAGTCATTTCGTTCGAATATAACTGAAATGTTATGTGTTACCTCCCTAACACATCTACTGCTTACACAAACGTTGATCACACTACAAACAAGACAAAACTATAATGCTATAAGAAAAAGAGAAGATTAATTCATTGTTTACCTGGGTCTTTAGTCTATGATTAGCTCACCTTACCTCTTATCGGACAAGTTTTCGGGATCGAGTCGTTCGTTCATCACGTGACAGCCCCATTAACTTAACCAATGCAGTGTGAGACGGAAAAAGATTTGATTAGTTCATCTCTCGAGTCTTCGGGTTCGTGTCGTTGTTCATCACGTGACAGCCCCATAAGATGAACGAACGACTCCAAAAACCCGAAGACTCGAAACAGGTGAACTAATTCCAGTACAGAACCTAATAGGATGCTGCGCATGCGCGACTGAACGAATCACTCCCCGAGACGACTCGTTCGTCCCGAGTCACATTAAAGATTCGTTCAAAGTGAATGAATCGTTTAAGAACGATCCATCACTACTTCACTGGCTGCATTGATGCTCAGGTTGCATTAGTAAGCACTAGAAATAAAACTAGCATATTTAAATTTTTAATTTAATATAATTCTAACACACATCCGCACACAGCTCAATAGACATATACTCTGTGAATGGAACTAAATGGTACAACTCATCTTGATTCAGTGACGTCACATCAATTTCATTTGATTAAAAAAAGACCCTTCAGAGGAAAACTACAAAACAAAAACATACCAAACACATAAGTGATCATCCAAAAATGACGATAACACAATGCCAAGTAATAACGCTGCACGCAATCAACCAGTATCAATGGAAAAATAAATAAAATGCACACATAGTTCTTGTGTTGCATTATAATTTCAAAACTCAAATTCATTTTATCTTAGAAAATCTGACAATGATCTTTTCAAAGTTTCTTGTATAACAGCTAGTGTTTCCAACACAAATGCAGAACAGAAGGCACCACAGTAATGAGGACACAGTTAGCTCCAATATTTTAGTAAAGGTTCTACCTTTTCTCAAACTCTGAAGCCTGCATCAGAAAGAGATCTGAGTTGTTGTGGGTTGCTTAGATACAGTTGAGGACAAAAATTTACATACACCTTGCAGAATCTGCAAAATATTAATTATTTTACCAAAATAAGAGGGATCATACAAAATGCAAGCTATTTTTTATCCTATATAGTCCACAAGAATAAATAATAGTTTACTGTACAAACGCTTGATTCTTAATACTGTGTTGTTACCTGAATGATCCACAGCTGTTTTTTTGTTTAGTGATAGTTGTTCATAAGTCCCTCGTTTGTCCTAAACAGTTAAACTGCCCGCTGTTCTTCAGAAAAATTCTTCATGTTCCACAAATTCTTTGGTTTTTCAGCATTTATGTGTATTTGAACCCTTTCCAACGATGACTGTATGATTGTGAGATCCATCTTTTCACACCGAGGACAACTGAGGGACTCATATGCAACTATTACAGAAGGTTCAAACACTCACAGACGCTACAGAAGAAAAAACGATGCATTAAGAGCCAGGGGTGAAAACTTTTGAACAGAATGAAGATGCGTACATTTTTCTTATTTTGCCTAAGTATCACATATATATATATATATATATATATTTATTTATTTATTTATTTATTTTTATTTTTTTTTTATTTGTTACTGCCCTTTAGAAGCCACAGAAGATACTTACATGTTTGCCAGAAGACAAAATAAGTTGAATTTACCCTGATCTTAAAATTCAAAAGTTTTCACCCCTAGCTCTTAATGTTAATGTAAAAATGCTTTAAAAAAAAAAAATTGTGGGACCTGAAGGATTTTTCTGAAGATCAGCAGGCAGTTAAACTGTTCAGGACAGACAAGGGACTCAAGAACAACCATCACTAAACAAAAAAAACACAGCTGTGGATCATTCAGGTAACAACACAGTATTAAGAATAAAGCATATGTAAACTTTTAAATGGGATCATTTTTATAAATTCAACTATTATTTTCTGTTGTGGACTATATGTAAACATCTTATATGTGAAATATCTTATTCAGGTCAGTACTAAATAAAATATAACATGCATTTTGTATGATCCCTCTTATTTTGGTAAAATATTTACAACTTTTGCAGATTCTGAAAGGTGTATATAAACTTTTGACCTCATCTGTAAATCCTCATCTTTCTTTCCATCTCTGTCCTGTGCTTAGACAAAACAAACAATTGATGTTGTTTTTATAGTACAGCTAAGCTGTATTTACATTGACATCTGATCACCTTGCATTCCTGACAACTATACAAGTTTGCAATCGTAATTTTATGAGGCTACTAGAATACTTTTTGTGCAAAGAAAACAAAAATAACTTTATTCAACAATTTGAATTTGGACTATTTTAACAATGTCCTTACTACCCTTCTGGGCCCTGGCCATGTCAGTTGCGTTGCTGTCTATGCAGGGTCAGAAAGCTCTTGGATTTAATTAAAAATATCTTAATTTGTGTTCTGAAAATAAACAAAGGTCTGTACGGGATTGAAATAACTTGAGGGCAAGTAATTAATGACAGATTTTTCATTTTTGCCTGATCCCTTTAAAAGAATAAACTCCCAAATTCAACACTAAAAGTGTTCATCCTTATCGAGCAATGCTGTGCATGAACATTTTAGTTACCTTCATTTATAAGGCCACGTAGAGATCATTGCTGTTTCAGTCTCGTGCAATAACTAGAAGTCATACCTTGTGCATCTGCACTGAAAGACAAAAAAATACATTCATATTAGAGACTTATTTAAAATTCTCTTCTTGTGTAATCACTATCCAATGGATACTCATCTAACAGCTTGTCATACTCAGCAAAAACCAAACCCCCTCAGATGTGATGCATTTACTTCAAAAGGCTCTAAAATGTACCAGGAACAAAAGCAGGAACAAATGAATCTCAGCCTGTCAAATTTGCATTATTTCTACAAATTTACTTAGAAGAATCATGCCTTTTTTTTCTTTTTTTTTTAAACTTATTCCATTTGTATTAACAGTCTTGGCCTGATGTACTTCCCTTACATCTGGGTATCTCTGTTTGATGGTACAAGCAATTTCCTTGTTCAGTACATCCACTGGAATCAATGACACGTTTGTTACTTCACATAATGCCCTCTTCAAGCTGCATGAATGAAAATGAAAAGCAATACTTAGCTGATGGCTTTTAATGTTTTTTGCTTTACTGTGCTTTGCTTCAGATCATATTGAGTGTTCACAAATTCAAGGAACAATATAGACTTCGCAAACCACGTACTGCATGTATTCAAGGATGCATTAAATTGATCAAAAGTGACAGTGAAGACACTTTTACTGTTTACTAAAGATTTCTATTTCACATAAATGCTGTTTTTTTGAAAAATATATGTAGGTTTCAATAAAACTATGAAGCAGTACACTTGTTTTCAATATGATTCTAGAAAAAAATACTTCTTGAGCAGCAAATCAGCATATTAGAATGATTTCTGAAGGATCATGTGACACTGAAAACTGGAGTGATGATGCTGAAAATTCAGCTTTGCATCACAGGAATAAATTTCATTTTAATACGTATTTAAATATAAATTAGCTATTTTGAATTGCAATAATATTTCACAATATTAGTGTTTTTACTGTATTTTTGCTCAAATAAATACAGCCTTGGTGAACATAAGAGGCATATTTTTTTAATAAAAACCTTAATGACCCAAAACCCAAATATACATATATTAACTTGGAATGTGTTTATTCAAAACGAATCATTTTCCCACTGTCAGCACAATAAAAACATGGATTTTGAGTATTCAGTTGTGAATACTCAAATTGCACCATATCCTCTTGTGCCCAAATTGTAATGACATCTCCTGTCATCACAACATGCACAACAGATGCGCTTGATTAAAAGCATATAATTTGCTTTTTTCAGAGTCGTTTTCAATTTCCTGTGAATTAAGTTCAGACTAAAATATGTAAAATAAATGTCACATATACATATACATTTATATATATGATTCAAAAAGCATGACACACTGTAAAAAATGTGTTGCGTCAAAATAATTTGTTAAGCTAGACTCAAATAAGTTTAGTCAACTTGAAATGTTAAGCTGTACTAAGTGACAACTTAGATATTTGTGTTGACTAAACTTAAAATTTTAAGGCAGCGGGGTAACAAATTATTTTAAGTTGAAACCATGATTTTTTTTACAGTGCAGATATACAATGATAAATATGTAACTATGAGAGGGTGAAACTCACTGTTATCGATGTGAAGGGTGTGTTTCAGTCAATCAGGAACTGTTCAGCAGCAAGTCTATGGGAATATGTATTGAAACACAACATATTTTCAAGAATTCCCTCCGAATTAGAAGAAATGTCAAGGGAAAAACGCTTGGATCTCCACCTTTGAAGGCGAAAGGGTGTGAGAGTTACAGGAACACAGACATGTTGAGGTTTCAGGTCACCCATACAGAAATAGAGTTGTTTATTTCAGTCGGCAGCTCCGGATTTCTGGTTTGCACGTGTAAATTACATGTCGCCAACATTAAATATTAAACCTAATCAGTGCTTAATTATTGATGCCATTGCTTTTTATACAGGAGTGCCATTGGTACTTGAGACATCCAGCAAAGAGGCTTTCTGCATTACTGTATCTTTGAGGTTAAGGTCTCTGGCCACGATTCCCACTCACTTCTCTTTGGTTTTCTTGATTGATGATCACAGGAAGTCTGTAAAAGAGAGAGAAGGAATGGAGAACTAGATCAGGTTGGGCAGTTATGACTGCTCAGAGGAGCTCACAGGACGACTAAGTGCCCGAGTAAACCACAACTGAGTGTTTGATGTGTGTGTGTGTGTGTTAGCAGAGAGTTCACTCTGGACCTGAGCATCTGTAACGATCGCACAGGAGTGGTTGGTGATGGAGAAGATGGTTACCCACAATGCTCTGCAGTGGCTCAGGTGGAGATGTCTACACTGTGTCCCTGCCCGGATCAAGACGATGCTTGATGTTAATCAATACACTAAAACATTAGGGAGGCAGAAACAGACTCTGAGGGCTGTGAAACTGTAATTTCACTCAAAAGCATCAGAAGAGAAAGAGATAAATATTGTTCAATTGGTAATTCAATTGGTGTTTGCTAAGGCTATAGACAAAAAGGTACTTAAAAGCATGCAGATTTTTTTAGGTTATGTTATTTAGATCATTTTTTACAAGGAAATACCATTTCAGCCATTCTACTTCAAAATTTCATGACTACATCAATGTATTACTTGCCACTTCTTTATAATTATTTGCAAAATTTACGACTGAAATATTTGACTGAAATTTGTTTCAACATAATTTTCTATACAACTCGACTTTGGGATGAAAAAATACCAGACTTGCACTGAAAGAGGGACCTAAGCCATGAGTCTGCAATGCATTCATTTAGAGAAAACGTCTACTACATCCGAATAATCATTACTCACATCTAAGGGATTGCTAGAATTATACACAAAGTGACTGATTGGGTAGAAATCAGTGAAATAGTCAATACAAACAGGCTGCAATGACAGGAAATGGTTGTTTAAAAACTAATAGGAAGTTACTTTGATCAATCAGATGTGGTATCAATCAAGAATATGTCTAAATACAAAAGTAAAATACACTGCAGATATTTCACACTGACTTTTAAAGGCGCTGATAAGTCTTCATAGCAACTTGAAAGGTAAAACAGCCAACTACTGTCTTAGTAACTATGATAAGTAACACTAATTTTGTCAATTTGATTTTGTTTGTTCACTTAATGCAAAACGCCACATTTATACAGCTTTATAGGACACATAATGTGAAGTGAACTCTAAAAAGGCAATCATCGTACAAAGCAAAGATATCTGGGATTTTTGGGAAAATACTGAAATGAAACTGAAATGAAGCAAAATTCTGAATCCGTCATGAATTATCTTATTCTTCTACTCGTACCTCAAAACACTCTGCTATATGATTATGATTTGATTCATTCAAGGCCCTGCGATCAATATTACAATATAATGTGTTTATTTTGAACAACAGGTTACATTGTTATTAACTCACAAATGCAACCAAAATAATATAACTGCAAGCAGCAATTACCGGGTTTCAAGTGCTTTAAGGCATTTAAGCACATATGAAAAAAAACATTGTTCAGCAAGCCTGTAACCACCAAATCATTGTTTTAAACAGTATTTTTGGCAAATCCAGGTAATTGATCATAGAAATATTATGGGGTATTTTTTATTATAGTGCCAGCTGTGGCCCGACCTCCTTAAAACTGCATGAAAAAGTTTTAATGCTGCGAGTCGAACAGGCCCGCCGAGTTTTGTTCCGATCGGCCTCCGTTAACCTTGTCTAATAGGCGGCCATGTTTTTTTTAGATACGCAAATGTCCTTATAGACATGTCACTTTGGACCAAAATTGTGCACAGCTATTTTCATGTTAACAGGACAAATTAGGTTGATAGGTTGCGTAGTTATAGCCACTTTTATGTTTTTCCCTTTTATAGAGCCACCAAGTGGCCAAGATACTATACAAAGATATTTTTTTTCTTTGACCTCAGATTGAGCTTGTATATAAGTATTCAGAGTTTGGCGGTGATATCTCATTCTGTTTAGGAGTTATAGGCATTTTAAAAAGTGGCTCTGCCCCTAAGGGACACCCGTTTGGTGTCCCTTTGTGACGGTGAGTCAAAAGTTCAACTTTTTTTTGGAGAATATTGCACTGGTTTGGTTCGATAAGGCGAGAAACCTAAGACTAGTTCGCAAAAATACATTTTTCAAAAAGTTTGAAAATTTCGATAGCTCACGTTCCAATCTGAGGCATGTGTTTTGTCTGGCGTGAGCCAATGATTCCAACGACATAAGACACTTGAGCCTGCGACTGACGGTTTAGGATTTATGAGTGATTTTGTACTTTTGATCGCTGTAGCGCCCCCATAAGGCCGACTGGGCCGAGCCTTGGTCACATTGTCGGCGGTGTGAGTACTACCATCCCTCCAAGTTTCAAGTCTCTACGACTTATGGTTTGGTCTGCACAATCAGTTTTACATGGAGATTACTGATCCTTGGCCATTCTAACAATTACAACAGAGTTTCAACGCTACGCACTTGAACCCCTAATGACATGAGCATATAATTGAAATCTCTAAAAATTGCAAATCCTGAAATTTGCAAAAAAAAAAAAAAATACACTTTAGGTTTTTAAATAGAGAGAAAAAAAATACAATAAAGAAAAAGCAATGACAACAGTCAAGAAAATCTAGCATTCCCATTGGGACACACACAAAAAGATTTAAAAAAAAAAAATACATAAAAGAAATTTAGAAAATAAAGGTTTCATATATTTGAATACAGCTGTCAAACAATTCTTCTAGCATATCTTTTAGATAGGCATATTTTTTTTTTTAAAAAATGATTTTTTTACACATTACATCAATATATCATTAGTCATTTGATCAATGAATCAATTCATATTAAATCCATATCGACCAGATGGGACAAAATTTGGGTGAATTTCCAATTATCTAACTTGGGTTTTACGTAGTTTCAAGTGATTCACACTTTTAGTTTATGTGACTCAAAAGGTCCAATAAACTGGAAAATATGTAGCTGCTTTTTTACAGTGAAAGTCACACTCTCCTCCTGTCTTATCTTATGAAAGGCTCTTTTGATTTGACATTGTAGGACCTGGAAGGTGTAAAAAAAACTGTATGTATTTGATGTATTTTTACATCTCTTTTATCTGTAACATTTGTGGTCGCTCTGATACAAATCTCAGAAAACATTTACATAATGTCATTTTTTCATTCTTGCCACAGCTTAACAGAAAAAAGAAAATCGGAAACTTGTCCACATCCCTGTTTAGACTGTCGCCTGTTTCTGTGAGGGGAAAAAATGAAGCAAGAAATTTAGGCTGAAAATATCTGAGGTTTCTCCAGGTTTCTGAAGCCGCTCAGTGTCTGACCCCCGACACACGCAGACAGAGCCGCATCAGAGAGACACAAATATTAACACAGTTTCTGTGTATGTCAACCCAACCGATTTAGAATCTGGTTATCTGTGTCCGTGTTGTGTGAGCGTGTCAGTTTGTGTCTCACATCCAGGCGGTGTGGACCACCCATACAGAGAATCTGAGTGGGCCACTATTCACTGCTACAGCCCAGTCTCACCACGGTGGCGCCCCCAAAACCAGTCCTGACACACGCCTCACTATGTGTGTGTGTCCACGCTGAGGCCTGAAAAATAACCATTCATGTCTTCCATTTTTAGAAAATAGAGTTTTTTCCCTCAGTTTTAGATCTACATCAAACCGTTTATGTAACACAGAGTGAATTTCAATGAAAATAATCACTTGTTTCATCCTTCTAGGGATATCCTTAAGTCTGCACTTAGACAGACTTTTGATTATTGGCCTAAAGTTTGGCCCAGCTTATTCAGGCCCAAAACCAGCCATTTACCCACAGTAAAATGTGCATTTTTACATATGCTAATAATACCTATTTAATGATTTTTTT
>JAHKKF010513873.1:15418-29096 GCA_019740295.1 Labeo calbasu | reverse complement strand
TTGTGTGATTTGCCATTTTCAAACATTAATAGTCAAAAAATTTTAAATTGTAAAATAACATAATATAAATGGTTCACTGGGATGCAAGTAACAGTGTACAATAAATGTAATTGTTAAATTAAACAACAACAATTTTTTTTTTTTATATATATAAGTTTTATATACAGTTTTATAGAAATTTATATATACATTTTTTTATTATTATAATAAGTGCCATGCACCCACACAGTACAGATCCATATACACTGGAAAACGGATCTGTCTTGCCTGTGTTTTCCGTAACGCACTGGTTATGAGGGACTCGCCACTTTGCTGTCAACGAAAGTATCAAACAACATATCAGCAAGTGTTGATGGCTTTAGAGACAGAGCTTGCTGGTCCCATCCCAAAAACACGCCTGTCATTACCGTTACATCAGCTTCTCATGAAATCATTGACAAAGAAGGATGATAATATCCAGCTGGCGAACAGCCTAGAAACTGCAATAGATATTCTCTGAAGGCCACACTAAAAACCAATGAAACTGCATAGCAACACCCTGGCAACCACACACGACACCCTCCCATCATGGCAGTGACTTGCATCTCTCTCGTTTCTTCAGTGTCAGGTGTTTGTAAGATAGACGCCCGTGTGCCTGAGCCAGTTCAGTCGACTGCTCTATCTCTGGATTAGATAAAACCAGTTTCTCTGGCACTCAGATGATCTTCCAGTCCGAGATCTTGTGTCCTCTTATGTCAGTCTTCCGAGAAAATGCTGACTTGGTTCTGTAAAGTGATCCGTCCAAGCATTGAGTCTTCATGGGCTTCCTGCCCTGAGAGAGAGAGAGAGAGAGGAAGAGAGAGAGAGCGTAAGTGAAGACGCCAAACATAGCATGAATGTCTAATACAATTAAGAAGGAAACAGATAAATAACTACATATATAATGACTGTAGAATGTACCGTATGTGTTGTATAGTGTTTTTGGCAAAGACCATCACAGTCCCAGTGTCTGATCTCCTAAATTAGGCTTTTAGAGACACTTGTGACAAACAGGTACATTTTAGCATACTTTTAAAAAGAGCACTTATTACGAAAATAATATACTTTACACAAATATACTTAAGTGCAAACTGAATATAATGTTTTCAGACACTTAACTGCATGTTATTTGCAATTACATGAAAAATGTCTTACAGTTTAAATTTATATTAAATGCAATTAGCTGAACTTTAGACTGTTTTGACCCACTTAAGTACAACTTAAGTACATCTTTATATGTATTTTCATAATTACTTCTATTGCCTTTGAAATACAGTTAAGGTGTTACTGCTGAATGTACTGACAAGCATTTATGATAAACAAATATATTTTAATGGCATTTCTACTGAAACTTGTATTTAAATTTTTTTAACTACACATTTTAATGATGAAGATGCAATTTAGTACATTTAAAATATATTAACTTTAAATGTAATATAAAATAACACTAAACAAAGAAAATTAGAATCAAGTGCTTTAGTATGTGTCAGCACATCAAAATAAGTGTAATGTGACGAAAGGTTGTTAAAACTTAATTAAAATTACTTTATTCGACATAAGTGTACTTAAGTGTGTTAAGAAACAGAAGTGTTTCTCTGTAAGTACACTTAAGTGGGCTTTTGTTTCATTAATATTATCTGCAAGTACACCCTAGTGAAAAGTAGATATACTAAAATGTATTTGGAATACATTTATTTCATGCTATGTGTACTGCAGACACATTTACATATTTATGTACTCGTTCAAAAAAACAACAACAACAAAAAAAAACCCGCAGTTGTACTTGAAGTACTAAGCTGTTATACTTATAGTCTGCTAAACTGGAACAACTAATTTTGTACTTATTGCATTGTAATTGTGTGGAAGCAGTGCTGAAGTCCAACTAAAGATATATATATATACATATATATAGATATATTTGATTGTGCTAAAGTGGAACTACTTTAGGTACACTTGAAATATCTTGCATTTAAAGACTGATATTATTCAATCACCATCAGTAATGACGTTAAAACATTTTAGGCTTAATATAAAAGTGCATTGTGCACAAGTAATACACCAAATAGAATATAATTATAATTTTTATATCAGTAAGACTCGAACAATGTCAGTAAATATGTTAAAAGATTTGAACTATGCTTAGTATGAAATAAATGTATTTTAAACATATTACCTTTTTTACTAGGGCAGTTTTTAAAAATATACTTTTAAGATTTGAAGTACACTACAAGTGCACATACAGTACATTTAAGTGCATTTGTGTCTCCCAAGGGGGGCCCTTGTGGCAACACTGAAACTGCAGCATTGAGTGCATTTTGGAAGGCCCCAGTGTGTGAAGTCAAGCTTGACTTTTTTTAGCTAAAAACATTTGCGTTCACACTCATACATCATGTTCAGGGGTTGCGAGACACTTTTTGGTGTCCAAGAACACAGCAGTGAGTCATTCTGCGTGTCTCCCTCCCGTAACAGCAGCCAAACATGTGCTGGTGTCTATTGCAGTGTCCTGATGATGGCATCATGATGTCACGACTGTAACAGGTGCTGCAGGCGAGAGCTCAGCCAGTGAGCAGAACCGTGAAAATGCTGTTTTACTGGGGGTCTGCATCTCAAACTCTCTCTCTCTCTCTCAGTGTTTTTCTGACTCATTAACTGGCCTCTGTAAACCGCATTTATTGCATCACATTTATCTGATGTCCTGTGTGCTTGGCTTGAACTGTGTGTGGGTTTAAGAGAGGCCAAGGTTAAAAGCCTTCCAAACTCAGCACACAGTCACAATGTCGAGGTGAAGGACACACAAACACACACACGCTGCATTAGATAAAAACATTAAACCATCTGCAAATGTGTCTGAATCAGGTGTTTTGGTGGATTTAGTGGATTTATAAAGTCAGTTCTACTCGGTTCACACAGAATCACATTAATTACCAACATCATCCACTAATCACAAACACAATTCTGTCTTCATCTTCAGCACTACATCTGCTGTTTTAGCATTACAAACCCAACTAACTAGTTTATCAAAAATACATAGTTATACACTGTAAAAAAAATATCCAAGTTGTCACATAGCACACCTGAACATTTCACGCTGACTAAAGTTAAAATTTTAAGGCAGCACAAACACTTACTTTTTTTAAGTTGAAACAACCTTTTTTTACAGTGTAGTTAAGTATACTTTGGTCATACTAACTAGTATACAGAAAAGTATAGTTTTAGTTTTCTAAGTATAGTAAGTTAGTTTTACAGCAAAATTTGGTCTGTAAAATTTGGTCAAAAATATTATATCATAGTATAAATATACTTGTAGTATACATACTCATACACTAGTAGTTTACTGAGAGTATATTTTAATTTCATAAACTAAATTGGCTAGAAGTATATATCTAGTAAACTAACAATATATCTATAGGTTTACTACAATATAGTTGAAATACTAAAGAAAAAAACTTAGATGTAATCTAGTTGTGTACTCAAAGTTGTCTATTCTTGCACTTAAAGTAGGGTGACTTTAGGTTGATTGGGACACTTTTTCCAAGTCATTTCAATGACAAAAAGTGTCCCAATTAACCTGAAGCCACCCAACACTTAAAAGTATACTTTTATACTCTTAAAAAGTGCAACAATTTAGTCTTAAGAAGTACTGAAATAGTGCATATTCAGTATAGTGTTAGTACATTGATTTTAGTATACTTACTACATAAAAACAATGAAAAATATACTTGAACTTGACCTACAAACCTTGAAATTTAATTGAATGTCATTCACATTATTTGTGAAGTGTAGCTTAAGTGCCCAAAAAAACATTTAAGGCCATGTTATCATAATCAACTAAAAGTTTTTATACTGTGTTATAAAATTAAAAAGGAATTGAAAAGGACACTCAAAGTGAACTTAAAAGTATACCATAATAAATTAAATACTTGGCCATCTAAGTATGAAGGAAAGGAAAGGAAAGGAAAGGAAAGGAAAGGAAAGGAAAGGAAAGGAAAGGAAAGGAAAGGAAAGGAAAGGAAAGGAAAGGAAAGGAAAGGACGTGTGGCCAAGTATGGTGACCCATACTCGGGGTATGTGCTCTGCATTTAACCCATCCAAGTGCACACACACAGTAGTGCACACACACACCAGGGAGCAGTTGGGGGTTCGGTGCCTTGCTCAAGGGACTCACCTCAGTCGTGGTATTGAGAGTGGAGAGTGTGCTGGTCATTCACTCCCCCCACCTTCAATCCCTGCTGGACCTGGGACTTGAACCCCTAACCATTAGGCCACGGCTGCCCCCACTGCACATACATACTGCTAGTACATTGACTTTAGGATACTTACTACGTAAAGACATTCACTCACTTAAGTGTGACTGAAGTGTCCAAAAGATCTTTATGGTCATGGTTTATGATCATTATGATTTATCATAATCAACCAGAATGTGGAGAATATCATGATATAAATGTTTGCTGCACCCACCTCTGCTCACATGTTTACACTTACACTGCTATTACATAAGTAGTCCGTAGTGTGTCATCTCCTTTATACAGACAGCATGCACAGACACAGTATTTTAGGCCGCCACATTATTTGATCTTCAGTCCTCAGTGCCAGAAAAGATCATGGAGAAGCCATTACATCATGGAAATAGGTGTGGATTCACATTTAGAGCCTGACATCACTGCGGCCATGTAAAAGGTTAATGGAGGACGTGTGTGTGATCAGCTTCCTCCACACAGAGCATTTATTCTTCTTATACTACTTATATGTTCGTTTTTTTAACATTTGAGTTTATATAGCAAATATATATATATATAAAACAGATAGATACATAATGCCATAACAGAATATAATGTGCATCTTCAGTCATATTTATTTAGTCTGACTGGCCAGACGAGTGCCAACTGTACCGTATGTGTTACACAGATGATGAAAGCTGAACCCTGGTGAAATCATAGCATAATCCAGCTCATAATTAATAAATATACACAAACAGATTTACTGCAACAGACCACATATTCCTTATGATATGTTATTAAGCTCTTTTAATTACTACAAGCGTCCAGGCAAGGCATTGCCAAATGTACCTTTAAAGCAGATCAAATGTCTGATTCCACCGTATAAATATGGGATGTATTTTAAAGAGGATGTCGGTGTGAAACGTCTCCACTGCTGTTTTAAGATGAAAGCAGATCCGGTCACTAGAGCAGTGGATGGCATTGGTCAGAGCTGTTGCTCATTCCAGTCCGGTGATGTGTTTTGCTGTGAGAAATAACCTGTAGGATGTTTGAATGTGCTGACGGGGCATTTCAGGTTGTTTGGGGACTTTAGGGTGAATTGACTGCCTTTATGAGCTGATATTTTGACTGCTGGGATTTGCTGAAAGTCAACAAACCATCTGCCCTTGATAATCAAGGTGTCTCAGTGTTAACCCTTCCCAAACCAAAGCTGAGGCTTGTGGGAAAGAACACTGTAACTACATTCACTGGGGAGCATACTCCCATAATATATGTTTAGAATACTGTAACACACAATGCAATGCACTCAACTCCATCCTACAGTTGTAACATAACCTTTTTGACCAGTATTGTTCTTGTAAATTAAAAATAAATAAATAATATATATATATATATATATATATATAATTTGTTGTTGTTGTTGTTGTTGTTGTTAATTGAAATAAAATATAAATATTAGAGGAAAACTAGAAATGAAAATGAAAATTAGAAATGTCACATTGATACTAAATGTGACATTACTAAAAAGTACTTAAATTACAAAATCAATAAATTAAAGCCATATTGTATATAATGTCAAATGACCTAACAAAAGCATACAAAATTACTAAAACTTAATTTAAAAAGTGAAATAAAAAGGAAAATTGTAAAATAACAATGTTTTTAAATCATTATGTGGTAACTGAGAAGACAAATTTAAACAAAATGTATTTGGATGATGCAGAAGTACAAGTTGCAATTTAAAATATAAAACTTAAATTAAATGTAAATAAATACAATGATCAATTCATAATTATTTACACTTCCTATTAAAAAATGAAAATGATTTAAGTAACTGTATCAAATATGATAGACAAAACATCACAAAATTCATCAAATCCGCTTTTTTAATCATAGTAACTATCTAAAGTGATTTACTGTATATTTGTGCGTACAAAACTGAAACATATATGAAGAGGGCATAAGGAATCACTTTGTGTTGCGTAGCGATTATGCTTTCTATAGTTTAAGTATGCTGAGCACTATGTAATATGCAGGACACTAGTATTTCAATGCCTTTACCTCAATGCAAAGAAATGCTATGGGAAAGTTGGGGTTGAACTCTGCACATATGATAAATATTAGCGATTCTTTAAAGCTCCGGATGTCAGGCGCTGATGTGTGCGTTTGTGTTTGTGTACACCACAGCTGGCGTGTGGAGGACTGGGGCGCGTGTAGCCGCAGCTGTGGATCCGGAGAACAGATCAGACAGGTGCGCTGTGTCCAGAAAACAGGCCCGGATCAGGTAGACACGGTGACCGATGACAAGTGTGCACAACCGCAGCCGTCCCGCAGACAGACCTGCAACACACACAACTGTCCGCCGGTCTGGAGCGCTGGACCCTGGTCTCAGGTTAGTGCTCAGTCAGACAACTCAATGCATCAACATATGTCTACACAGGAAGCTACCTTCCTATGCAAATGACAGAAGCGCTACATAGCAACGTTCAACAGCATATAAAATACAAAGTGCACAAAAATATTGTCTGAAACAGTAAAAATCTTTCTTTAAATACAGTTGAGGTCAAAAGTTTACATACACCTTGCAGAATCTGCAAAATGTTAATTATTTTACCAAAATAAGAGGGATCATACAAAATGCATGTTATTTTTTATTTAGTACTGACCTGAATACAACAATTTGCATAAAAGACCTTTACATATAGTCTAAAAGACAAAATAGTAGTTGAATTTATAAAAATTACCCCGTTCATTCTTTTGAACAGAATAAAGATGTGAAGATGTTTTTTTGTTTGTTTGTTTTCATTAAGTACTGCCCTTCAGCAGCTACAGAAGATACTTACTTGTTTCCCAGAAGACAAAATAAGTTAAACTCACCCTGATCTTCAAATTCAAAAAGTTTTCACCCCCTGACTTTTAATGCATCGTGTTTTCTTCTGGAGCATCAGTGAGTGTTTGAACCTTCTGTAATAGTTGCATCTGTAACTGAGTCCCTCAGTTGTCCTCAGTGTGAAAAGATGGATCTCAAAATCATACAGTCATTGTTGGAAATGATTTTCAAATGCTGAAAAACCAAAGAATTTGTGGGACCTGAAGGATTTTTCTGAAGAACAGCAGTGCAGTTTAACTGTTCAGGACAAACAAGGGACTCATGAACAGCTATCACTAAACAAAAAAAAAACACAGCTGTGGATCATTCAGGTAACAACACAATATTAAGAATCAAGTGTATGTAAACTTTTGAACAGGGTTATTTTTTATAAATTCAACTATTATTTTCCCTTGTGGACTATATATAACCATCTTTTATGTGAAATGTCTTATTCAGGTCAGTACTAAATAAAAAAATAACATGCATTTTGTATGATCCCTCTTATTTTGGTAAAATAATTAACATTTTGCAGATTCTGTAAGCTGTATTTAAACTTTTTACGTCAACTTTAGCAGCCAAAGGTGGAAAACCCTTGTGTTATGTTCTGGGTCAATTTGACCTGAACATTTTCTGAGTTGTCAAAAATACTGGTCAACCTGGGATGTTTTTTATGAAATTATGCGATGATTTCTAATTTACGGTCATGAACATGCCTGCAAAATTTTGACAGTCTTAAGTGTCGTGGAATGTGCGTACAAAATTTCTATTACGATTGTGATATTAGCAGATTACATGGTTAAAGGCAGCTGCACGGACCCAAAATACAATAAAAAAAAAAGTGTTTTGTTGCATCAGTTTCTCAACTACCCTCTCAGGATACTTACATTTATGCATTTAACAGACACTTTGAATAAATTGAAGAAACATACAAACAATTATATTCAAATAATTCAAACAAATATTTGAATTGCACAAGTATTTAAACAATTTAAATATAAAAATGAAATTATATTATATCTATTCAAAATATATTACAAATATTAGAATTATCATTTTTTCATTTTGTGAAAAATAAATGTCTTTAAAAATCTAATATTCTCATGTTTGCTTTTTTGTAATATCTGAGAAGTATTGATGTTAAAGTTATACTGCTTTAACTTACCAAATGAATCTAGTTTGAACAAGAACATAACAATCGTAGCCAGAATTTTAACTCAATTCACTGTGGATTTCTGGGCGATGCACTTTGTGCTTCATTTATATGTTCAGTTCAACTTCAAGGTGGAATTTTCCCCTCATTTTAAAAGTGTCACACATTAAGAAATTAGTACATTTTCTGAATTTTAGCTGCTTTATTTTACTACAGAAGACCGTGTTACCTCATAAGGGTCAGTGTGCTCGCAAAATAAGCTAATTGCAGTTTGTTGTGAAGAGTGCATTTTGAAAATCGCATCTGTAGCAGAAGACTTTGTGTGTTTTGTGTGATGCAGCACCACCAACCAGCAGAATGTAAACAAACAACGAATACTGTGAAACGAAATGCACTACTTATACTAATTCTACAGTTAAAACGTCACTGAAGATCATTGACATGTCTGACATGATGGAATTTTTTTCCCCAGTGTTCTCGTAAATGTGGGAAGGGAGTGATGAAGAGAGCGGTGGCGTGTGTGAGCAGTGACCCCGGCTCTTACTCCCGCGTGCTGCCGGACGCTTCCTGCGCCGCCCTGCCCAAACCCAGCAGCCAAGACGCCTGCATGATCAAACGCTGCCACAAACAGCGCAAGGCCCAGTGGTTCGTCTCCACCTGGCAACCGGTAAAACCCTCCGCAGAACACTTGCACTGCATTGTGTACAGTGGGGTGTTGTAAAATCAAGTATTTGGAGCTGTAACCCCACGCTACCCCAAAGGCATTGTCCTTGTAATAGGTGCACTTCAAGTCACTTTAAATAAAAGCATCTGCTAAAGGACAGCTTTCTCCTTTTGCAGGCCTCTTATATTTTACATGAACAGTTATGTGTTACATTTTTAAACAAGTGGTACCTTGTTGTTCCTTTTTAACAAGACACAAAGAACTCTGTTCTGAAACCACTTAAACTTTCCAAAGCAGCAGAAGACACATTTTCCATCAGCACATGACCACTCTGTAAACCTAAAACAATGCATTTGCAAAAAAACTGCTCTAGCTTGTTTCCTAATCTAGTGGTCTAATGAAGATGGCTTATGCTTCTCTATTGTAAATAGGGCTGAAACTATTCCTCAAGTAACTCGAACACAAAAAATCATCAGGGCAAATTATTTGCTTCATTTAGTCCATTGACTGTAACTACAAACGGAACACTGTTTCCCCACAGACCATTATTACTGACGCACAAACCGATAAACGCTGGACATATTTAAGACCGTAAATTAATGGTGGTTAGTTATGATGTCCCTAAGTTAGCTATGTTTTGCCGTTTATGTTGATTGTCTCATTCTCTCTCTGTGACACACAGAAAGTTAGAAACCTAGTCAATATCAAACAAAGAGTGCCTCAGCATGATTACAAATATGATACTGATTTTATGCAACAGTTCATCAATAAACAAGAAGTTCATATTAAGAGACTTACGTTTTAGACAGCATATTGCCTGTTTTTGCTCTATTTCGCCAACAGATAACCCATCCAAACACAGCCGCAGCACGGTTTTGCGTCTTTGAGCAACATGACGGTGTTTAGTTCTTGAATTATTCAGTTCAATCGCAATGACTCACTTACTTAACAGTGACTTGCTGCCACCTACTGGCGGTATTGAAATACTATTTAAATATCAGTATTCAGTGTTTTGTTTAAAAGAACAAAATATTATTTATGCATATATATATATATATATATATATATATATATATATATATATTTATGTTTGTATTTGCATTTTAAAGGTAATTTGGCAAAAAAAATGCATTAAATGGGTTTAGTTTTCATGGTTATTAATGTATGCAATTTCAGCAATAAAAATGTTATATTTTTTAAAAAAGGAAACAAAATTGNTTTGTTTAAAAGAACAAAATATTATTTATGCATATATATATATATATATATATATATATATATATATATTTATGTTTGTATTTGCATTTTAAAGGTAATTTGGCAAAAAAAAATGCATTAAATGGGTTTAGTTTTCATGGTTATTAATGTATGCAATTTCAGCAATAAAAATGTTATATTTTTTAAAAAAGGAAACAAAATTGTTTATTTTAAGAAGCCTATCTTATTTTCTCTTGTATATTTAGTATTGCTCTTTAATAAAGAAAAATGACTTCTTATCCGATTACTCGATTAATCGATAAAATAATCGGTAGAATACTCGATTACTAACATAATCGATAGCTACAGCCCTAATGGTAAGTGACTTTGGGTGAAAGCGTTTGCTAAATGCATAATTGTAAATGGTATTTTGCAGATGCTTTTATCCAAAGCAGCTGATGTTGCATTCAAGTACTTTTTTATTAGCTCTTGCATTTTTGGAAATCGAACGCATGACCTTCAGCACATTTTATAATGCGTAGACATGCGTTTAATGTTCTCTCTTTCTCTCTGCAGTGTTCAGTGTCGTGTGGTAAGGGGCTCCAGCTGCGTGTCGTGAAATGCGCAGAGAAGGACGTCGCAGGAAAGTACAGAGAACTGTCAGCCAAAAAGTGTCAGCATGTGCCCAAACCCTCCGTGGAGCTCCAGCAAACCTGCGTCCTCTCAGACTGTCCCGTGGCCTCTCCTCCCAGCCGACCGGACTGGTACTCATCACCGTGGTCTCAGGCAGGTCTTCTCTCATCCCGTAGCCGTCTGTGATGAGCTCAGCAGAAAGCGCAGGATCTTGATGTTGTGTTTTGTGTTGGTGTGCAGTGTACGGTGTCGTGTGGAGGAGGCGTTCAGGTGCGCTCCGTGCA
The DNA here is from genome assembly GCA_019740295.1 of Labeo calbasu. Taxonomy (NCBI): domain Eukaryota; kingdom Metazoa; phylum Chordata; class Actinopteri; order Cypriniformes; family Cyprinidae; genus Labeo; species Labeo calbasu. The sequence continues at coordinate 18,061 of JAHKKF010513873.1, read as the reverse complement.
GTGTCTCGTTCATGGACGTCCCTCCTCCGGCTGCGTCCCGCAGATGAGGCCTGTGATGTCCCAGGCCTGTAACACTGCATTCTGTCCCCAACCAGAGAAGAAAGGTCTGTCCCGAGCTGTGATATGATTTCATCACGTACTAATGTGCTGCAGTAAACAGGGTTATGTAACCAATACATTTTGAGAAGAGTTAATTTGGTATAGAGACACGATTATAGCTTCTTTTTTTAAAATATGTGACTCTGGACAACAAAACCAGTCTTAACCCTTTAACTGTCACCCCCAGTGCACTATTCAAACTTAAATTGTTATAATTCATGAACAAATACATTTTGTAGTATGATTTTGAAGTCCCATTTCCATGGTATTGCAATGTCTGATTTTAAAATGGCTTTCAAAGGATGAATTTTGAAGTTTTAGCTTTCAAATGATTTATTATCTTTGATGATTTCTAAAACGTGATAGGGAAAAAGGCAATGAAAAAGACTTTTTGTGACAAAGGTCAAACGATGTAGTTATGATGTAGATTTTTGAGGTGCACTCTTGTCATAAATTAATCTATTACTGTTCCTACATAATTTGTAACAAAAAAATGTGGTAACACATCTATTTAGGACATTTCCAACAATATATAATTTGTCATGATTAGATTAGGATTTATTTGTAATATAGTGAAGTAAACGTAGGCGTCCCACTGAGGGGACGGTGACCGTTAAAAGGTTAAGTATCACGGGTACATTTGTAGCAATAGCCAAAAATACATTGTATGGGTCAAAATTATTGATTTTTCTTTTATGCCAAAAATCATTAGGATATTAAGTAAAAATCATGTTCCATGAAGATATTTTGTACATTTCCTACCGTACTTAATACTGTTTATATAAAAACATATTTTTTCATGTAGTAATATGCATGGCTAAGAACTTCATTTGGACAATTTCAAAGGCGATTTTCTCAATATTTTGATTTTTTTGCAGATTCCAGATTTTCAAGTAATTGTTTCTCGGACAAATATTGTCCTATCCTAACAAACCATACATTAGCTTTCAGATGATATATAAATCTCAGACTCAAAAAATTGACCCTTATGACTGGTTTTGTGGTCTAGGGTCACATATTTTGAATGATTTTTTTTATTTTAATTTTAGTTAAAGTTTTAGTTATTTTGTTGTCTTTGACATTTTTCTTATGATGACTAAGTAGTTTTTCATTTTTATTTTTAGCTATTTTAGTATGTTATTTTACTTTAGTACATCAAAATAACAAATTGAAATGGGTGCTGTCAGCATATAATTGTAATAATTCTATCATTAAAATGACGATAATAATATGCAATTTTTAATCATATTAGAATCAGAATCAGAATGAGCTTTATTGCCAGTTGAGGAATTTGTTTTCATGACAAAAGCCACAGTGCAACAGAATGACAGTGACAAAACACAGATAATAAAAGAATAAAAATTAAAAGAATAATAGAACAAGTAAATAGGGAATAACCAGATGCAAATTGACAATTATATGTACAGGTATATTACAATAGACAAATATATAAATTATATAATGCAATTATATAAATTGTTTAGTGCAATTAAACAATGTTTAATTAGCTGAATTTTTAATCAATTTTGATTTTGATTTTATTTTTTTTATTTATTTTTTTTTTTGGATTTGTGAGTTTTGTTGTTTTAATTAAATATTAAAATCCCTTTTTGCTGAAAATAGAGTTGTAAATAAAAAAAATTGATGTTAAATTACAACTAAAAAAACATACTTTCTAAAATTACTAAAACTAAAATAAAAATAATTAAAGCTAAATAATATTTAAAGCTAAACAGAAATTAAAAAAAAAACTAATAAAAAATGACAAAAGCATATAAAATTACTAAAACTTAAGTGAAAACTGAAAATATAGAAATGAAAGCTAATTCAAATATTAATAAATATTATAATAACATAATACTAAAATAAAACTGGCATGTTTTCATGGTGATATGTCTTATTTGTTGACAAATTAATTATATTAAGTAAGGAGTATAATAGTGCTCAAAAGAGTAAAACCTTTATGATGGAGACTATGACCATTTCATTTCCTACTTGTAAAGGAGTAATGAGTAAAGAAAACAAAGCTCCTTTTTGTTTACCTGTTTTGTAGATATTAAGATTTCTGCTTGATATCTTCTTTTTTGTTTGTGGTTTAGAAATCGAAATGGTCAGAACATACTTGGACCTTGCTGTAATGGCTTTTCTGTTCATTTTAGTTGTGTTTTAAAATATATGAATCATTACTAGGTTCAATAAGACATGTATCCCGTGCTGCTGTGTAACATCGGTGTTTCTCTGTGCAGATGCGATCTGTAAGGATCATTTCAGCTGGTGTTATCTGGTGCCGCAGCACGGCGTTTGCAACCACAAGTTCTACGGGAAGCAATGCTGCAAGTCCTGCTCGCACACGAACCCGTGAGAACTTCTCCTCTAGATGTTTGACCGTGACCTTCTGAGCCCTGGACGGAGCAGAGCGGTGCCCACTCTAGTGCTGCGCTCAACACGTACTGAACACAAAGACATTATTAAGGACTCCGAGCGGCTCGTTCGTCTGGAGAATGACACGGCCGATACCGGCGAGACTGTCAGTGTGTCACGCTC
>JAHKKF010513873.1:4261-15368 GCA_019740295.1 Labeo calbasu | reverse complement strand
TCACAGCATTTCAGTGTGTCAGTTCATTGTGTTTCACAGAGCTTCAAGCGGACGGGACGTGCTCCGCCTCTGGTTATAGACTAGACTGAATCCATGTGGCCAAACGCATGGACGTCTTATGTTTTTCCGTGAACGTGCCTCATAATCTCACGTGAATCACATAAACGGGCTTAACGCGTCTCATCGTGGCAGCAGGGAGAACATGGCGTCATGTAGTAGAGCTACATTTATTTTTGGTGCTATAAGTTGATATTAATGGCAGCTGAGAAGCTGTTGCGTAACAGGGGTTTTAAATTAACATGACAACGAATCAGCGCTTTTGTATGATTGATATTAATTCTCTTATTTATTAACAATACTGCAATATACCAGAATGCTATTCTGCTGTACTATTGTGTTATACAGCTTTCCTGTTAAACTTTGGGTATAGTTGCACGATTGGTTATTATTGTATGTTTTAGCAGTACTGTTACGTGTTTGGGTTTCATTATTTTCAAGGAAAACAAAATGCCGATTAAACTAGTTTAATGAACTGTAAGAAGTGTCACGTTTAACAAAGTCAGCTCTCTTCGCGGGACGTTTTTAGCAATCGCACGACTGCCAAGAGCTGTAAATCTGTCTTTGGTCCGATGGAGAGACTCTGCACATGTGGGTTTTGAAGAGAGCCGCGTCGCACAAATGACTTCCATCATTTACAGTATTTGCATTTGTTGTACAGCAGCAGTAGATGAATGTAATCGCTCGTCCACAGCGAGTGTTATTCTGAAGAGTGGACCCGGGATTTGTTATAAATGGCAGTTCTTATTAAACGTGATGCGTGTCACATTGCCATCACATTACAGGCTGTGTCGTCTTTCTCTCTTGGCCGTAGGAAGCAGATATGCAGATTGCTCGTGATCCGGCTTCGCTAACGCTGAGTCAGAGCTTTTTCTTGTTCTTCGTGCGCTATTGTTTCCAGATGGAGTCAGACGAGGCCGCTGGAGCGCAGTCAGGAATTAATATGACTTGTGAGCTTTTCACCGGCTTCTAACGCACAGCTCTGTGAAGACTTTAACAGAAAACACATACATCACTTTACGTTATTAATGTCTCAAGGCATTCGGTAAGGCTTAAACCATGTTTTGTTAGAGTCTTTTGAAAGTTTCGATGAATGGTCAGAATATTCATGAAGCAGTTCTGTATGTGGAGCTGGTGAAGCAAGAACAACCGCTGCTATCGCAAGCAATAAAACAGATGGAAACAGTCCCATACTTACACTGAATGAATACACGATGGTCTTCGTTGCTGCAGCGATGCCGTATTGAACGAGTTCAGCATCAGCTCTGTCGGCAGTAATGATGGAAAGTATTTACAAAAAACAAATATGTGACCATGGACCACAGAACCAGTCATACGTGTCCATTGTTTTTAAATTGAATTGAAATTTCAATGAATACATCACCCGAAAGCTGAATACATAAGCTTTCCACTGATGTATGGTTTGTTAGGATACAACTATTTGAAAATCTGGAATCTGAGGGTGCAAAAAAATCTAAATATTGAGAAAATCGCCTTTAAAGTTGTCCAAATGAGGTTATTAGAAATGCATATTACTAATCAAAAATTAAGATTTGATATATTTACGGTAAGGAATTTACAAAATATCTACATGGAACATGATCTTTATTTAACATCCTAATGATTTTCTGAATAAAAGAAAAATCAATCATTTTGACCCATACAATGTATTGCTGACTATTGCTACAAATATACCCGTGCTACTTAAGACTGTTCCAGGGTCACATATACAGTCTCCATGTTTACACCCTTAAAGAAGACTTAAAAAAAGAAAAATTGCTGAAAATGTACTCACCTTCGGTCCGTCCCAGATGTAGATGGGCTTGTTTCTTCATCAGATTTGGAGAAATCACTTGCTCACCCATGGATCCTCTGCAGTGACTGGGTGCCGTCAGAACGAGAGTCCAAACGGCTGATAAAAACATCACAGTAATCCACAAGTAATCCACACCACTCCGGTCCATCAGTTAACATCTTGAGAAGACAAAAGCTGTGTGTATGTAAGAAACAAATCCAATATTAACACTTTTTTAAATATCAAACCATTGCTTCCCGCTTAAATACGAGCCCATAATCCATAATAACCAAAACAGTCCAAAATAGCTCTAAACTAATATGTGGGCCAGAAGCAATGGTTTGAAGTTAAAAATGTCTTAATGATGGATTTGTTTGTCTTCTCAAGATGTGAACTGATGGACTGGAGTGGTGTGGATTACTTGTGGATTACTGTGATGTTTTTATCAGCTGTTTGGACTCTCATTCTGACTGCAGAGGATCCGTTGGTGAGCAAGTGATGAGATGATGAATTTCTCAGAATATGATGAAGAAATAAACTCATCTACATCTACAACATTAAGATTGAATTTCACTGGAGAGAATACAATTACAATAATAAGAGATCTCAGGGCTGTTACCAGTCAAATGAAGTACTGTAAGTATAAACAAAACCCATCTTTTCACTGCAAAAATGGCAAAGAAGCAGCATCTAAAGTGGTATTAAGGTGCATTTGCACACTGTTTAATGCAGCTCAGAGGTGGCATGAATGCATTTACACTGCACTCACGGTGGCATACATTATATTATGTAATTAATGTTTTAAATATAAGACATTTGAAATATAGAAATATGCAATGTTGGAGAAAAAAATGAAATTATACTTTAAATATTAAATTAAAACTGCCAGTAGGTGGTGGGAAGTCAGTGTCCTAATGAGTCATTGAATTATTCGTCCATTCAAAACGGCTGATTAATTCAGCAATAAAGCAAGTGACTGTCTTTGTAAATGGGCAGTTGAATCATTGGCTCACCTGATTTGGTCAAAAACGCTAAATTATTCAGGAACCAAAGACTATGGAGTTTATTGGAGATGCTACAGACTTGGTACTGTTTTCCTGGTGGAATAGAGCAAAAACAATATTGTTTCTAAAAAGTGAGTCTCTTCATAGTAACATAAACATATTTAATTGGTTTATTTGTTAATTATATGCAATTGTATAAAGTATTAAATATTGAATATTTTAAGAGTAGGACAGATGAGAGTCTGGTTTAATGCTGCACCAGGAGGCAGACATGATATTCCAAAACCAGATCCTAAATTGTGTACATTGATACGCACTTACTCATAACAGATGAGCTCAGAGAACTAGCTTACATAACAACATCACAAACAGCACAACAGTACTGGATGTAAGGACAGGTCAAGCTGCCTCGAGGGTGGACGATGAGGAGGAAGTGAATGAGAGGCAGAGCTGATTTATGGCTGGTCAGCTGTGATGTGCTCATTTGGTTCTGCATGTGTTCTTGGTCCTCATGAAGATGATCTCACCAACCTTTCTGAATCTGTCATCAGACACGGAGGATGTTTGGTAATAGTTCAATCCGAAGAGTAGTGGATGTGTTTCCACTGAGCATTACGTTACCGTGGAACTAAACAACAACATATGGATCTGGAAGAATATTCCTGTTATGTAATAGTGACCATCCCTAACCATTAACTAACTCTCGGGCTCAGAAGCACATTAGTTCCCATATCTGATTTGTCCATGCAGGGGAAGTGTTTTGGGATCAATATCCTCTGTTGATCTTGGAACAACATTTCTATCAAATAGATTGGGTTGAGGTTAAAGCTTGAACAAAGTTCTTATCAACCTGTCATTTCCCTCTGATTTTAGGGTTAGTGAGTGGTTAGGGTCAGGGTTGGTGCACCCAAACTGACCTTCACACCCTCTCAGACTCCCACCATCCAGTTGAATGAATTTTCCTTTTTAGTGAGTTTTGTGATTCAACCCGATGATGCTGCTGGCTTTTTTGTGGTTATCCTCGCTCACGGTTATGCACTGGCCTCATGTTTAAAAAAGGGGATTAAATTGGTGATATTTTTAAATAATAACCTTGTTTTATTAACCCTTGTGTGGTGTTCATATTTTTGTTACTCTGTTCGTGGGTCTGGTGGACCCGCTGCATTTTGGGGTTTTTAATTCAACACAATTAAAAAAATTATGGTAAAATACTCAACAGATGTTTACTTCATCCCAATTAAAAGCAATATAAGCAGAATGTTTGGCTGATATTTGCCCTTGTCCTTTGTTAGAACGCACATATGAAATAAAGTGCTGCAGCCTTGTGCAGGAATGGCGGTGGCAGAAGCACACAACTCACACTTACACTCACACTCTCTCTCTTACACATACACACACATAAACAAACATACACATACTAATAGCAGGCCCAGACAACAGGGGGACAGAGTGAAGTTACACAGGGCCTAAAATTTCCACTCTTTTTTAGCCCCGGGTCCATCTTGTGTGTAATATAAGTGTGTAGGGGGGGTGTACAGTGAGTGTTCTGATATATGTTCTTCACAGAAAATGAGCCAAGGCCAATGAGTATGAGCTTTAAAAAATAATTTTGCGTATAATTTTTCTTTTGACGAAAAGTGAAAACGGGTCCCACAGACCCGAACACCATACAAGGGTTAAGGACATAGACACACAAAAAACAAAGGTGACATTAATATTAATCAAACACTAACAACAAAAAGAGAAAACCACTCAGTGCTGGTAATTTATTTCTTTGCTTCAGGCTGTTTACATGAATAATGAGGCTACATGAAAAAATGATTAGCTTTTTTACAATGTGTCCAAAAGCATTTTTCAAAGATTTATGGAACATCATTGTTGTTGGTAATATCCACTACTGAAATGTTCAGATGGTCAGAGTACTAATAGAGAGTGCCACTTGTGAATTCCGGCGATTTTTGTTGGATCCAACTTGCTACAATATAGCAAAAAAAGGCATGTAAACACAAAATTACAGAATGTTATTGAAACTGTATGCAAATTAGAATTGAAAACTACATTTAAAACGGCCTGTATTTGTAAATACATGTTAAAAAAAAAAAAAAAAATGTGTAGCTAACACTTAGAATTCAGTGTGCAGGCACAGGCAACTGTGATGATTTTGTACACTGATTTCACTGGTAATCAGAGCAACACCAGACGTCTGCTGCCCTCGTGTGACTGCCAGACGAAACGCAGCCGCACTTTACTGTAGGTCAGGTCAATCTCTGGTCTACATGAACGGACAACGAGTAAAGACTGTTTGTCATCACACGCGACAGCAGATTTTTAAAACATCTGACCCTGCTGAAAAAATAAATACATAAATAAATAAAATAATAATAAAAAAATAACATAAAATAAAATAAAAACAATAGAACCATCACAGAAATTCTATCAATCAACTGGTAACCATTTGAAAAAAATAAAAATGGTTTCCTATAGTGTGTTTTGGGACATATTCCATTAGGATTTAGGAATTTTAACAAGCCACTAAAAGAAGGTGACAAATTACCAGTAGAGACCCACACGAACCATTAGAGTTTACATTACAACCAATACATTTTCCAGTATAACCAGTAAACCATTACAAATATTTATTTATTTATTTGTATTCATTCATTCATTCAGCATAGAAAGCATTTTAATTCTTAAAATTTTATAATCTTTAATAGATTAAAGATCTATTATTGGTCAATGGTTTTCAGCATTCCGACCGACAAATGCAAGTTTTTTCCTCTTTCCAGGATATTATTGAAGATATGATAGATTTTGTTGTTATATATCAAATATATTTAATGTTGAAGCTACACATGACATTTTTGAAGCCCCAAAACACATTTTAATTGAAATAAGTGTTCTAATAATTATTGAATTTGTAATAACATGCTTTTACTCCTGGGTCTTTTTCTTGGAAAATATGCATTAGTTATATGTAATGTGATGGATACACACTTGTTTTTTTTTTTTTTTTTTTTTTACTAATTATATTAAACTTGGTGTTAAATTGAGGAGAAGACAGTTATTTGCATTATGATCAATACATAGATACAATTAATACAGAGATTTAAAATAAGAAATTTTAAATATATATATATATATATTTCACTAAACAAAACTAAAAAACAAAAAAAAACGTAGTTATATTTTAGTAATAATAATAATAATAATAATTATCCTTAGGAAAGATAAGGGTCCTGTGTCACTTTTATTGCATGGCTCCAAATAAATGAAATAAATAAAAGTTAAAATTGTTTAGATTTACTCCATTACTTCATTACTACTATATACTTCATATTCGCCTATATGCTAAAACAGAAGAATTACTTCACAATAAATATTTCAAACAGTAGTATGCTGAATCCAGTTATCTTAAAAATAAAGCTTTTTTTTTATTACAAGTGTAATATTTTGTGTGACATACCATAGCATTTGCCATTCAGATCAAATCTGAGTGAAGAAAATCACTTGCAGTTTATTTGCTGGAATTTCAATTAGTTTTGTATAGATCTTAATCAGGTTAGATGCCATATTGAATTGCCACAGGTGAAAACAAGGCTGTGAGGAACAGACTTACAATCTTAACAATGGCACACATTGTATTAAGGTTCAGATCACATAATTTTCACAACTTGTAATTAAACAACAGTATAATCTATTGAACACACTGTACTTCATAAACAGAAACATACAAGTGACACTTCAGTCCCTCACAGCCTCGTTTTCATTCCTGTCAAAACTTTAATATGCCACTACACTCACTAAGTTCTGTTCTGTGCTGTAAACTGTACATGTGTTCCAAACAGCAGAAGTGATGCCTTTGCAGAGGCACACTGAAGGTTTGATTTGAACAACCAACAAGATGGCAGTAGGCTATTTTATTTTTTAAATAAACAAAAGGTCTGCCTCAATACCTACATGACAGGAAGTGTAAGTAATATCTGAAAAATGGCTAAACTTAGTGCCCGTAATACACACTAAATCTCTAATAGCACTTCGGAGCAGTATTTCAGGCAAAGCGTATCCCACTATCCATAATTTCTGGAGCTCACATGCCCTGAAATCGCAAGATGTTGATGAAAACTTTGCAGTGTAATTAATTCAATTACATATTACATCTACTTTGTACAAAAATGAAATTGTTTCACATTTTATTGCTACAAAGATGTGTATTTTCTAAAACATTTGCAACTGCTTTTCATCACTTAATTAGAAGCTCCACAATTAAATGTCATTCATACGGACTACCACACAGAAATGTAGAGGTTTATTTTAAAGTGAAAAGTATTAGATGTACAAAATGAGTGAATAAAGCTCTGAAAACCTCAAAACCTTTACTTGCATTTTTACAACATAACCTGTTCCATTGTTTAATCAAAAGTTCTACAGACTTGTTGTCTTCAGGCACACTTGAATGGGACAGGCTGATTAGTTCTCAAATAAAACCATTTAAAAGGCCATTTGAAAGTATCCACACTTCCTTCTGGATGAAATGCACATTCTACTTTATGCTGCCTATTTTGTGCAAATGTTGTGGAGCCGTCTGGATAAGTGCATACTGTCCCAAGTATATACTACAGATAGACGGCAAGGTAGTACCATACTAGAGGTAGCAGTGTATAATTCCGAACACGTCGCCTCCTGCCGGTGGTTTGTAGTAGTGCAGCGGCGCCCTCTGCTGGTGCAGCGCGGTTAAATCCTCCAGTGCGTCGCTGCTGCTGGGAGTGAAGGGAAGATGGCGGCCGGACCCGGAGCGGCCAGCAGTGGTCACAGCGGTGGCCGCGGCTCGTCGGCCGCTTTGGAGTCATCGCTGGACCGGCGGTTTCAAGGAGTCACCAATACCATGGAGTCCATACAGGGATTATCCTCGTGGTGCATCGAGAACAAGAAACATCACAGCCTCATCGTGCGCTGCTGGATGAAGTGGCTAAAGAAATGTGAGTTGCTAACGTTGCTAATGAATACAAACGCGCACAATCCGTCGGATCTGAACACACCCCTTGCCCCCATGACAATGCATTGTGTGTTTAATGCAGAGCGTTTGAGAAATGTCAGGGTTTGTGTTTGTCGCGCGTGCACACTGAGCTGGATGTCGCTCCAGCATGTTGATTTCACATTAAAGCTGAGTGAAGGATCATTCTGCAGGCCTGCGCATTTAAAACAAAAAGTTTGACGGACTTTAGCAGCTCTTAAGAAGGTTTACCAGCAGCGTGCACGAACAGATATCATGCAAACTTATGCACGAGCCTAACAAAGATAAATAAGAGTGTGGAGCTCAGATAGTGATACAGTGATCATCACGACACTGTGATGAGATGTCAGTAGGATTTGGGGTTGAATGTACAGTGTATGGAGTGTGTTAGTGGTCATTCAGGAAAAGTGATGAATGTCAGGTCTGGTTGTATCAAAGCTTTTCATGCTGGTTCCTCTTACTGCTGTTTGATTGACTCAAATAAAGGTTGCCACCTTTCATTAGTATATTCTTAAATAACTAGATGTTATGTCTGCAATAAATCACCATATTTCTCAGTCCTGCAGTCAGTGTTTGCACATTGTTTGGTTGTGTAAGTTTAACCATTCTTTGGCCGAGAGCTGTGTGCATTAGAGGCTGAACATAGCTTTTGTATTTAATCTTCATATTAATTCTGTCTATCTATCTGATTCTAGTGTGCATGAAGAGAAGCTGAACTTTTTTTTTTTGTAAACATGCCATCACTGTTCTAGGATGCTTTGGTCAATTTAGCGAAAGTTTGAAAAGTCTGTTCCAAACAAGCATTTTTCTGCTGGTTAGTGCAGCAAATATGCAAGACAAATTAAAAAAATCGGCAAAATCAGCATCAATTTTATTTGATGACTTGATTAAATAATGCCGATATGTGATTACACGACTTCTGATGGTTATGTAGCTGAGCTGACGTCTGAATAAATGTGTCGTTTGAGCCAAGAGAGAGCGGTGCTGTCACACACTGTCATCTGTGATGGTCAGACTGGAGATCTGGACTTGATTCTGGTGTCAGTTCATCTTCAGACAGTGAAGTTGCAAACATCAGTATGACCTTAAAGAGCAGGTCATATGGAATTTTGAAGTGTCCTAACATTGTGTTGGAGTCCCTTACAAAATGTCAAAAAGGTCAGAAAACATTGTCAGAATATACATTTATACATAGTCATTTGTCAATGATTTCGAAGCGGTTTGTTCGAATCCGTTCTGAGCGTAAGGTCTGTAAACCCCTCCCTTCAAAAGCCTACTCTGCTGTGATTGGTCAGCTTGCCAAGCCTGTCGCGATTGGTACAGAGATGAGTACATGAGCAAGTTAGCGAGCGCTACCATCTGTGTTGCCAAGTCTGTGGTTGTTGTCGCAGATTGAAGTGACCCCAGTAACATAGGGCTGTGCAAAAAATCGGATGAGGTTATCATGTGCATCTCGTCAGTAATGCCAGTTCTGTGAAGCAGCATGTTTAGCGGAAACTGTATGATCTTCAGTTCAACCCCGATCATTTACTTCAGACAGATGGGTTGATATGTTGGCTATACATTGGAATCCACACAAGAACACTCATCTTTGGACTGAAACTGGTCCTGTCATTTTCATAGTAACTTAATCTTTCACGTAAGCGAAAGTTTTTACATTTACATTGTAATCTCTTTGCATTCATTGAATGTTTATTCAAAACTATTTATTGAATAAAAACAGTCAGAAGATAAGATTTGTGAATGTATGTTTATGTATGTCCTGCTAAAATACAGATGCCAGACAGCTCTTTGCTTTTTTTCACTTGCACAAAAACAGATTCAGTATTCCACAAAAACTAATAAAAACACAAAAATGTATACACGTCTATGATAACAAAAAAATATGTTGAAGACCAGAAAAATACTTTATTGATTTAATCTCACTTTGTTTATCGGTCGGGCTCTTAACCCCAGTTTTTCATTGTTCTAAACCTGCTTTTAACCACAGATGAAGGCATGTTTCACACTTGTAATTACCTGCTTTTTTTATCTGGGGTTATGAAGCCTTGCTCAAGGCTAGCAGCACTTTTGCAGTGTTAAAGGGATAGTTCACCAAAAAATGAAAAATCTGTAAAATGACAATAACAAAAAATAACAATCTCAAATAAATAGTTCCCAACCTGCATGAGTTGGGGGTGGGCGATATGCTAAAAAATATCATATCACAATTTTTTTTTTTTTTTTTTTCAGAAATACCACGATTCGCGATTTTATCACGATTCTTTGTCATGTTGGTTTTACTGTTTTGCAAGTTGACTGAGAAGTACAGCCAAACTAATTTCCCTTTTTTAAAAACAAAGCCTTTCAAGATGACAAAAAATAATGGCAGATATTTAGGTCAGAGTGAGCGAAGATAAAAATATGTAGTCATTATTTTATCTTTGTTGTTAAAAACTTAGAACAAAGATACACATTACAAATAAACATAATACAAATAAAACAAACAGTGCTTTATTTTTCAGGTACAGAAGGTGTATTTAACAGTAGCATTCAAGAAACTGAATGAACTAATATAAAAAGTGAAACACTACAGACACTATACACATCAGTTGTACATTGATTCTTACTAAAGCAACTGTATTAATTGAGTGATTTTTCTCTTTTTGTTTGTTGTTTTATTAACATTAAAAGAATAGTTCACCCAAAAATGAAAATTCTATCATCTGTCTCTCAGTTCCCTCATAGTGTTTTATTTTTATGTCATCATTTATTCATTCTCAGCTTGTTTTAAATCTGAATGGGTTTCTTTTTTCTGTTGAACGTTATCTATTTGATCATTTCTATTATTAAATTCATTGGGGATAAGCTACTGTTTGGTCACCCACATTATTCAAAATATCTTATTTTGCATTTAGCACAAGATTGAAATTAATACAGGTTTGGGACAACATGTAAGTGAGTAAATAATGACAGAATTATAATTTTTGCGTGAACTATCCCTTTAAAGGAGAAGTCCACTTCCAGAACAACAATTTACAAACAATGTACTCACCCACTTGTCATTCAGGATGTTCATGTCTTTCTGTCTTTAGTCGTAAAGAAATTATGGTTTTTGAGGAAAACACTTCAGGATTTTTCTCCATATAATGGACTTCATTGGTGCCCCGATTTTGAGCTTCCAAAATGTAGTTTAAATGCAGCTTCAAAGGGCTCTAAACGATCCCAGCTGAAGAAGAAGGGTCTTATGTAGCGAAACGA
>JAHKKF010513871.1:33120-66020 GCA_019740295.1 Labeo calbasu | reverse complement strand
ATGCAGCGCTATTTCATACGTCTTTAGACAAATACAGTATTTTTTCAGAAACTGTGCTTGGCTTATTATTCCATTCAATTTATTTGGCTACTGTAAAATTGGCAAAGGGAAACTTTTATCAAACATGTTTTTTTTTCTGGCACGCTCTGTCTGTCTGTTTTTCGATAATGGTAGAAAACGCTTATTAGATTTCTTTGCCCAAAAAAACAAACAAAAAACTTGGCTGTCAATCATGATGGAAGAATAAATAAGTTAAGTTACAGCATGTCCCCTAATGAGGCCGTAATATTTATTCTGTGAGAGTCCCCCCACCTCCTGGCCTCATCAGAGGACACATCACCCCTCGAGCACGCTTCTCACCTTTTTCACCCCTGACCTATTTTCATGCCTGAATTAGATTTGGAGAAAATGTTTTTAATTTTTGAAAATAGTGTAAAAATGCAAATAATCCTAATTGTTCTAAAATTGACCTCAGTTTCTTAAAGGAGTAGTTCACTTCCAGAATAAAAATTTCCTCATAATTACTTATCAGTGTCATCCAAGATGTTCATGTCTGTCTGTCTTCTGTCAAAAAGAAAATAAGGTTTTTGAGGAAAATATTCTTGGATTTTTCTCCATATCGTGGACATCAGTGGTGGACATTTGATGGTCCAAATTGCAGTTTCAATGCAGCTTCAAAGGGCTCTACACCAGTGGTAATTTTGTTGATGAATAGTTTGCTTTAGCGACATTTTTTTTACAGACGCAAACAAGATGATAATAAAACAAAAACTTATTTGAATGAAAAAAATATGACAAATCTATTGACATATTTGTCAACAAATAAAAATGAGACAACATTGTTAGCGAGGGACGATTTGGGAAGAGATTCGTTCAGAACAAATCTGCTGCGTGGTTAGGAGGTTAGATGTGCACATTTGAAGCGTTTCATAGTCTATTGATCTATCCGGCAGGACTTAAGCAGGCATTTGGTGTACGTTCAAAAATCTAAATATCTGGGAGTAAGAGAAGAGTAGACATATGGATAAAATTGACAATGCAAAAAAAACCTCAGTTCGGTCCTGGGCGTGCACACCTCTCATACGTGTGGAGAAATACACACAAAATGATGGCGAATTGTCTGTTTTCAAGGAGTATTCATGTAAACACACTTGGTTATGTCTTAGGTGAACGTAAACCGTTAAAAAAACATCTGTGTGTTCGGTTTTAAAGGGACAGCAGCCTAATTTAGTTGCCACTGTCTGTGGCATGTTAATCAAGCAACAAAAGAAAGACAAAAAATCACTCACTGCTCTTGACTGAATCACTTTAATAACTCTAAAAAAAAAATTCATCTAAATGTATTTATATAAGTATGTCTGTTCGAAAGAATGAAGAATGTGGTAAACAAGTTATAAAGAATGCATAATTAGCCTATACAACCATTGGCATTTCATTGAAAAGAGGACCATGTTCTTGTTTTTTCATGAGAAGTGGTTTCATTTAATTTTAATATAAAGGCATGTTTTGTGTCACAGCAGTTAAAACTGTGTCTATCTTGGTGAAATTGTAATATCAAACCTATACAATGAGTTTGGTAATTTTAGAGAAATGCTTAATAAAGCATTTCTAGTTAAATCCATTAGTTTTTAGCCAACTATAAAAATACTGCAGAAAACTAGACTAAAACCGCAGCAATTCAGATGAATTGTATATGTATATGAATAAAACTAAATGGCATTTTAGTCAAAAGACTGACTAAAACGAAATCAAAATTGGCTGTCAAAAGTATCACTGCTCTTCAAAATCCTAGCTGAGGGATAAGGGTCTTATCTAGTGAAACAACAATTGTCTTTTTCAAAAAAAATAAAAAAATAAATCAAATAAAATGTATATACTTTTTAACCACAAATACTTGTCTTTCACTAGCTCTGCATCCTCAGCTTCACACATTACGTAATTACACGTGTCATGTAGGGGGAAGTAGCGACCCAGTTGTGTTTTTTTTTTGTTTTTTTTTTTTTTGTGATGAAAGATCGTTTTGGTGGATAAGACCTTATTCCTCAGCTTGGTTCATGTAGAGCCCTTTAAAGCTGCAATGAAACTGCAGTTTGGACCTTCAACCCATTGAGTCCCATTGAAGTCAACTCTATATAGAGAAATATCTTATATCATGTTTTTCTCAAAAACTGACTGTAGAAAGAAAGACATGAAGATTTTGGATGACATGGGGATGAGTAAATTATCAGGAAATGTTTATACTGGAACTGAACTAATCCTTTAAAACGTGCAATTTGCACAAAATATGGCGTGCATCATCTTAAGATACTCCTGATTAAAAAGTTAGTTGGAGAGATGGCCCCAATCTTTTGAATGCAATGTCTCAACTTGCAAAACTTCATATATATGGACAACTGGACATTCAGAGGATGGTTTTTTTTTTTTTTTTTTTTCTTTTTCCCTTCCCTGTGATTTTTGGATTGAATTATGACCTGTACAGTCTTTCATGAGATTCACCTGATCACCTTTTATCATAATGTTCTTTTGTTGGACAATGCTGTTTTTTGGAGTTTTACCTTTACAGCCAGAGACAGTAACCAGGAGGAAAGGGCTAAAAAGCCTGTGTGAGTGACGCCACCATGGATGGTGATATCTCAAACTCACTGGTTTTCATACCTAGGATGATGTCAAGTTTTGCACAACTGCACTTTTCATTTTTTCTATGTTGTTTCAGTGGTTTACGTGAATTGCTAATATATTAACACATTTCTGTGTTCATTACCTGCTGTTATATGCCGTCATACTCGGATAAAGAACCGCATGCAGTTTTTTCCTTTCCCTTGTCTTTCATTAAGTTTGCATTTGCGTAGCCGCACAGCATGCTGCTTTTGAATGCATACCAGCATCCTGCACTCATCCACATCCACCGAACTGGTTCCCACATAACCATAACCGACCTGTGTTATTTTGATATACAACACAGAAACTACAGGAGATTACTCTGTGTTTTCTTTCTCTTCTTTCTTCGAAGGGCAGAAGCCGGGTTTGACTGACGTCCAGGCGGAACTGGACCGAATGACTCGTAAACCCGACTCAATGGTAACGGCCAACAACACCCCTGCGACAGAGAACGAGGCATGAGAGCGCCAATGGCATCGTCCACTCTGGAAATCAACATGTAATGACATAAAGGAGAAAAGAAAAAAAAGCTATTCATGACCAAAATTCCCCCCACCTTGTGTGTCAATCAGCAAACAGACCGTGGTTTACCGAAAGTGTTGGGATGTTGTGGGGGAAAGAGAGGTAGATGTTTGAAAAGATGCAACTGCTTTTCTTTGTTTTCATTTCCAGACCCCTTTCTATGTTTGTTTGTTTGTTTATTTGTGGTGATTAATTTTTGGTGTGGCATATGGCAGGTCAGGGTGCTCTGTCCTTAAGGAGGCAGTCAAACCTCTGAAATGTGGGGCCTTGCTTAGCTTGGGGAACTTTTGACGGCACCCATTCCCCTCCTCCTGACAAGAGCAGAAACGCACTGCTGCATTCAACGCGCAGTCGCTTCAAGTGTTGCAATCAACTACAACTACTGCTAAAAAGCCTAAATATATTCATTGAAAACGAGAAGTACTTGCAAAAAGTATATAGTGTGTACAAACATAGTTACATTTATGCTGATGTATTTATAAAAAAGAAAGCAAATCAAGCTTTTATTTTCTCTCTGTGTTTTATCAGTGAGACGTTAAGCTTCACTTAACATGGTTAACATCACTGATGTCATGACACTAATGACAAATACCCATTGGCCTTCAGCATACAAGAATGGCAGACGTTGCCACACGCCTCTTCGAATTATGTAAATATGCGCTAAATATTTGCTATACGAGCTTTGATTTGATTTTGTATAAAATTGAATTATTTTAACAATTTATGAAGAATTATTTCAGATGAAACAAGCATCAGGCTGAGCTTTTTCTTTTGGCTATTGTTGTTTTTGGAGGAGAGGGGCAGGGCAGCATCTTTCCTAGTATAACTCCCAAGTGCCTGTGTCATAGTGGAGGTGCTTGTCTCCAAAAGAGGAATTGCACTGTAGCATCACGGTCAATTGTGTTTTGTTTTGTTTTGTTTTTTTGGTCCGGCTTCGTGTAATTTATTTTTGTTTGTCTGTGGTCATTGCTTTTTTTTTTTGCTACAATTACACATTTTGCTTACTTCAGTGGCCTAGATACTTGTTTTTTTGCTGCCATAGGGAGCTTGCCTTTCATTTGCGAATGTCAGCGTCCACATAAAACACGTTTCACATCTCCCAGTTGGAAATTGTGGCTTAAACCACTAGCGCCATTTTTCTGGCCAAGTGACTGTACGTCGTGTTTTTGTCGGTCCTTACAAATGAGATCTCAGATTTGTTTTTATACGTTACCTGAGGACTGTAAAGCGATTTACGTAAAACATTCCCGGTTTCTGTAGGCGACCCTGTAAGCGACGCATTTTGTTTCGTGTGCCCTGCCTCAGTGCCCACTGGAAGTGACGACTTGCCTTCAGTGTAGCGTTCACTGTTGTCACTCCACATGCTCTGTCTCTTCACTCAGGGTAGTTCTGAGTCCATACAACAGCCTTGTTCGTCTTCATAGTAAATTTCTCAACATTTTCTTCCACTACTGATACTGTTGTATTCCTGTTATTTTTGGTCGCTGAGTTTATTTAGCTTGACAAATCATCCAGAGACATGACGTAATGGTTTTCTAAGGTTCGCAACCTTAACGTTATAGTGGAGAAACTGTAAATTGTGCAGCTAAAGTGGCTTTTAAGTGATCGTTACATTTTCAGATGAAAACGGAAACGCAGAGAATTGGAATCTGGAACCAAAGATGTAGAATCCACATGTTATGTCTATGTCGAGTAGCTGCCCTAAATTCCTCCCAGGTGGCCGCTCTTGGCTGAGCCTGGAGAAGCCATCATTCCAAAACGGATCCTCTGCTTATACTGTGGTGGTCTGTGTTCAATGTCCCGTTTTTTTTCCACTAGAGTTTGAAGTCTTTGTCCTTCTTTTTAAGCTCTTCAAGGGAATAGACCACGAGACGTGTAGAGTTTACTGTTGTTTTGCATGAACTTGTGTTAGAAATATGAAAAGAAGAATCTCATACCAAACTAGAGATAAGGAATTGACATTTATGCTGCATAATATTGCTTAACGGTTTCCATTTATGATGGGCAGGGCTAAAGCATTTGCTGATATTCAAGCACAACATTAAGTCTGGACTATATACCTCTTGTTTTAGTGGTTAAGGTTTTTCATCTATTCAGATTCTCGAGGCTGCCACTAACGACGCCTCTGATCACATATAACATTCTACCTGCTTTCAGAACCGCTCATATAACCTTAAATGCACTTAAGTATTTCATTGCATTTTCTGTGTGACTGAAATCTCACCGTCTAAATATCACTGACACATTCCTGTGAACGTGCTTCAATATTATTTCATGGCGTTGTAACTGTCACTGGAAGTGAAGAACTGTTATTCATCATCAAAAGTAACATTGTTAGCTATTTAAACACCCCCCCCCACCACAAATTTTGACACTTACTGATTTTAATAGTAGCTTGGTGCAACTTAACGGGCTAAGAAATTGAAAATCTAACAAGCTGCTCCTGAGATGCCTGAAGTACTTGAAGAAGCTTCTTAACTCAGAACCCATCTGTTTTCCCAAAGGATACACACAACGGATAAATGTCTAACGATGTCCACCAAAAGAAACAAGTTCAACTTGGCTTCGGCGTTATTGATTTCTTTCCCTTGGTTGGGGGGTGATTGCAGTTATATAACGAACAGCACATTTTATATGTATTTCATTCAGATTAGGATGAAAGTTGACCGCTTTGTTCTGTATAATCCTTCTAATATGCACTTACCCCTGTAAGTAAGAAAATGTTGAGAAACTGCTTTGGCTTCCAAAATTTCTATACAGGAATTGAGAGACCTTTCTATTCACACAAAGGACTGTGTTTGTGTGCTGTAAGTTAAAGTGAGTCTGACTGTATGGCTTTAACTTGATGCAGTATGTGGCCATGTGAAATCTTGCTCTTAATGCAAACAAAGATAAGGAAATGTCTTTTTTTTTCAGTCCTGGCTTAAATAAAATACAAATCCAGACTACAACTATCTTGTGATTAGTTTCTTGCTTGTCATGTCAGTTAATTTCACAGCATTACAGTACTTAAGATGTACAAAAACTTGCTTTAATACTTATCTTTTAAGCCATGGTTTAAGAGATGCCACAGTTTTCAGATGGTTGCATGATTTTGGGAACCAAACCAGTAGAGGGCAGTGCTGGTCTCCCATCTCTTCTGTTTTTTTTTTTTTAAGATGTTAAATAAAAGTGTGTACATGCATACATTGAATATATAATCATAAACAAATTTGTAGGTGCATGTGTGTATATATAATACAATATCACACAAATAGTTGTGAGATATGGCTGTATATCAGCCCGTCTGTGAAACCTAAAGTAAAACCAAAAATACATTAGACAGTACTTAAAGTATTTCAAAATCAGTCCACAAGTGGGTTATTAATTTTCTCTGCATGTTAAGCTGATAGAAAGTACTCAGGAAAAGTACTTAAGTACCAACATAGCTGTCTTGGAAGGCTGCTGCGCACTGGAGCTTGGAAAATGTGGCAAGCTGAATAAACATTTATTATTTTAATGTTTAATTTTGTTACAAGTAACTTTATGTCAGTAGTAAGTAATCCTGTAATGACTGTGTTTTTCAATGTCAGCTACAGGTATCGAAAGCAAAGACTATAGAAATACAAAGACGGTTCACTCCTATATTTATGAATGGGAGAATCTGCAATGAGTATTATGGTGGAAGAGTCCCACCTTCTAGTCATTGCATCACTGCAGAGGCCGTTAGAAGCTTTGATTCCCATAGAAACCTGAGGCAAGACCAGCCAATGCATATGATGACTGTGCATGCGCATTGGCTGGTCTAGCCTGAAAAATAAGCGTTTTAATAAAGCAAGAAGCCATAGTTTACAGTGAATTTATAACAGTGGAATGCCTAAAACCCCCTTAGCTGTTATAAATTCACTGTAAACCACGGCTTCACGGGGCTTATTGCTTTTATAAAACTGTTATTCCATATATGTAGTAAGGTTTCACAAAGTAAAACAGAGCAAATAAAGTGTAATGATATTAATACAAACATTATTCTTCTGCCAAACAATGTAGTTCCTCAGAAACACAAATGTTTGCAACAAAGTGGTTGCCCAGCTAAACAAACATAAACAGGTGTATGTTTAAGTAATTTACAACAGCTTCGAACGTGGCTCAACCAATCAGAATCAAGGACCGGAACTATCCGTTTTATAAACGCTATGTGAGCATAAGAGACAACATTCAGATTTTTTTTGCTTATTTTAAATATGTAATTTAATTGCGAGTCAAGCGAGCGGTTTTTGAGATTTCAAGATTCCCCCATTCATTAGATAGGACTTGGTGTTGTATGAGCTGCCCAGAAGCATTGCAAATATGGCTGCCGAGTGAACAGACTTTCCTTGAAAGGGACTTTGTCTAAAGCCTCCTTCACAAAGAGATTCCGAAAAATACACTGAAATGTGTTCTGTGATTTGTCCCAGAATCTTTCATTTTGGTTCATTCACTCTGCCAGAGATTTTCCGGAATCCTTTCATGCAGGCCAGTATACACCAACCGGACTTCAAAGAACTAACAGCGACAGATGCTGACGTGTTGTTGCCTTGCATCGGTAGCAAAGTCCCTTTAAGGTAAGTCATTTTACTCTGTGCCATCTTTGAAACGCCTCTTGGGCAGGCAAATGCAGCGCCCATCTCTTTGAATTGGGAAACAATAAATTCTCCAAAACTGTTCACCAAGTTTGCGATTAAATTTTATATTTGAAATCACCAATGAAATGATAAGAGATCATTGTAAATATATTGTTACTTATGCTGCATTAAAAAAAAACCTAGTTTTTTAAGCTATATCAGCCAGTGCGCATGCGAAGTACTGAGAGCAAGTCTTAGAACGCTGACTGTTTCTATAGCAACCAGGACTTCAAAGGCAGCTTCAGTGAGGCGCTGACTTTACTAATCAACGATTGGCTCTTTCATTAAGAAGGCGGGGCTTCGCGGCCATAATGAGCGTCGCATCTTTCCCCATTCAAAACTAAATGAAAAAAGTCATTCAAAAAGTCTTGGATATTCTATAATCTTTGGTTGGTAGCTTCTGGACCAAAAAGCTGCACTGAACACAACGCTCAGACTACAGCCGACTGCAAACTAAACTAAACTAAACAAGGCTTTAGACTGCGAGAGAAGAATTAGCTGTCTATATCAGCAGCTTTTAATTGTATATATTTGTCATTCAAAAGGAGAAACCAAAACACTGATATGCCATATATATGCATATATACAAAATGTAAACAAAGCAGCGCTTGCTTAACATTTTAAATATCAGTTATGTTGATAACTTTCTTCATTTTAAAACGAATCTCATGTTGTTATGAAAATATTCGACGTGTGGAACACACCAAGCAAACTAGCCCATCTGTGCGGTATGTTCAAGCGCAGCTTTTTGATCCAGATGCTGCCAACGCAATTTGACAACACCATTGGTGTTGTCCCCATCCCGTGATCTATCCCTGGACGTTTTTGCGTTCACACAAAAGGCACGCTGGCAATTTTACTGGATCAACATTCTCTATGAAAGGGGCTTAATAAACAGGTACTGGTAAAGCTTAGGCATTACCAGAAAGAGTTGGAACACTTAGTAGTGAATAGCGTCCACACAGAACTTAATGTCAAAATGTTTAAATTGAAGTTGGTTTTAAGGAATAAATGTTAAAACGGCTTGCCATCGCGACACATTAAACTGCTGTGTCGTTTTGCATTTGATGAATCATATATTGAGATCTTCACCTGCATAAGGGAAGACAAGAACTCAAAGCCTGACGTTTAGAAGTATGACTGTTTTGTACTTTAGTTTCTCTGTCATCAGTCGTCAAGACTTTACATAAAAGCGTCTATCCTCGCAGGAATGTAGTTTGGAGGGCGGAGACTATAGCAGCAACATTACATTCTGCATCCAGAAACTGTGAAATATGGACACTGCCATGAGAACAGCCGTGATCATTCGAGATCGTTCAGCACTGTTCATAACAGGATCCGAGCACAGCGCGAAGGCAGGAATGGGACTGGAGATGACGGAGAGGTGGATGTAGTGTTCGGGCTCGGGATCTGTCGGTCGTACACACGGCTGGAGTTTACGCTGAGCGTTTTGTAACGAGGGTTGTTCTTTGTTGAGACATTGTTTTCTGCCTGGCTGTTTTCAAAGGACCAGTGGACCGCTGCTCATTTCAGCCCCCGAATCTGCTCTTATATCTGGGCGGGACAAGGAGATAAAAGAGTTCAGGATGAGGAATAACGAGGAGACTGAGGGCTTTGATGGCGAGGCCTCCAACACCTCGATGATTTCAGGAGCCAATAGTCCGTATCAGCCGACCACCGAGCCCGTGCACTCCAGAAACGTGTTCAGGGCCATCAGGTGTGACCTGGCCTATATCAAATCACATTTCGGTATTTTAAAAGTTATCGAAGTGGTAAGTTTTTGGTCACAGTGTTTCTCCATTCCATGAAAAACTTATGAGGTTTTCGTACTGAACTTCAGCAAGGTGTATTGGCAACAGATTTAGTGTCAGTAAGGTGACTTTCTGTGAGCAAGTCAAGATGTCTTCATCATTTATTTTACTTTTTCTTTCTTTCTTTCTTTCTTTCTTTCTTTCTTTCTTTCTTTCTTTCAGTGTTAGATTGAATTGATGTGTTGCTTTAATGACAGAAGTCATTAAATGTCATTGTTTATTGTTTTTCCTTTCATAGTTTTCAGTCTGACATCTTTCTTTCTTTTAGAAGTTCCCTCCTGATGACATTCATCTCATGTTAGATATTATTAGTATAAGCAAGACAGATGTTCCGTTTTTTTTGAGTTATAAATCAAAATATTTAAGGAAAGACAGGATGTCTTCATCATCCAAACAGTGGCTTCAAAAAAAGCTTTTTCCACAAGATAACAGATCTGTTTTCCAAATATTTCAGTTAGATATTCACTCCTGATTACATTCTTCTCATATTGGATTAATGCGAGGACAGCAGATTTCCTCTTTTTTGGGTTTTTAAATCAAAATATTTCCTGTTGGATACTTGCCGACAGGCGTCAAAATCTCTGGAATGCATCAGTGACGGAGGGGAATGTTGCCTGGAGTCTGAATGAATTAGCTTTCAGATTGCACTTTAGGTCTGTTTGATTGGCAAAACACCCAAAAAAGCTATAGAGTCACTGTGGTCAAACAAAACAGAAACTCATAGGAGAGTTTTTTTTTTTGTTTTTTTTTTTTTGCCTGTGAACCTCTGCCAGATGTTGAAAAAGGAGTGGGAAGCGTAAGGAGAGAGAAAAAAATGATGGCTCTCTGTTGTTCTGCTGGCTCAGCAAAAGCAAAGCATCTCAGATCAGGCCCTCATGGTGATGCACAGTTAAGAAACTGCATGCACGGGGAAAACAGAACGAAGCTAAGGAAGTCATTAGGTGAAACAAGGGCTTGTATACGCTGCCAAAGGAAACAACCTGTGTGCCAAGTACAGAAGATAGCTTGTCTTCTCAAAGATTGCTTAATGGATCAAGTTTTTCCGCTTTTATGTGCATCTCCAGGCAAATGACTCCACAGCCAGAACTTAATTGGATTTATTAGGTGATAATATTTGGGAGCGCACACGATAGCTGAGATAGTAGGCATATGGAGTACACTCAACACTTTTATCTTTTTATCTATGGTGTTTTGTTCTTCATTTGCCTGTGGAGTCAAATTACAGGCAGGCATGAGTAGTATAGTAAAGCTCTGTTCATTGCTGACCAGCTACTTCAACCTTAATATGTGTTTTGACTCTTATGTGAAAGACTTCAGCTAGTTAAAGATTAGCAAAAAGTCAACGAGACAGAAATAAAAGTTGAAGAACAAGCTTCTAGTTTGTTTAATCACACACCTGAGGTGTTTGTGTTTCGTAATGACTCCTTTGAGCTGTTACTTTCCTCAGGTAGATAATATGGCATGAGGCGTTTTGTTTTGCAGTAATGGACAGGTTTGTGAGGGGGGATGAATTAAAATAAAACAGTGAACTAAAAACGAAACAGGATATGATTCTGAAAGTTCCCACATAACTTTTACATTGCAGCATTCCAGTGATATTCCTTGGGGTGTTTTGAGCTGCGACCATAAAAACTTAGACTTGTTTGAAAATGTGATCAATCATTTCTGAAAACAGTTAATTTAATATATTACCCATATGAGAAAGGCTGTATCGAGTTAGGCTGTAGTTATATTAGGTTATTGATTTTGTCACATTATTGTGTTACTGTGTGGGATTCCTTCGGGCCTTGTACGCTGGATGTGTCCCCGTTCTGTCCTGCTAACAATCTGAGTGGTTTTTGGATTGTTTGGAATGTTTTGGGGGGAAAAAAATCTAATTGATCTGTAGCACAGGACTTTTCACATGGCTGCATGTTTCCTGCTGTTGACTTGCCAAGGATATTCAACCATGGCTGTTTCTCCATGTACTGGCCAATCATTTACCTAAGGCCCCCGTGGGATAAGGAGGAGTCTTTTTGACTGTTTAATCTTTGTGAAGTTTTTTTTGTCCATATGCAGATGTGGTCTTCTTGGCTAATATCAATGGATTACCCATTCCATTCATAGATGAAACAAAAATAATCATTGAATTTTTGTATACAGATATAATCTGCTGGGCTTCTGTAAAAATATATTTCTATCTTAGGAGGCACATTAGGGTTTATATAACATGTTTTTTACGGATCTTGACAGAACAGATTGTATTTTGTGTAAATTGTCCAAAACCATGTAAATTTACCACTGCTGCTAAAAAAACCTAAACATTTTAATAACCATAAATAACTGTAAAATAAAGTATGCAGAAGTAA
Organism: Labeo calbasu; assembly: GCA_019740295.1. Classification (NCBI taxonomy): domain Eukaryota; kingdom Metazoa; phylum Chordata; class Actinopteri; order Cypriniformes; family Cyprinidae; genus Labeo; species Labeo calbasu. The sequence continues at coordinate 54,041 of JAHKKF010513871.1, read as the reverse complement.
AAACAGTACACCACCATTCAAAAGCTAGTATTTTTTATGTTTTTGAAGGTCTCTTATGTTCACAGAGGCTGCATTTGTTTGATAAAAAATATAGTAAGATTAGTAATATTGTAAAATATTATTAAAAATGTAAAATAACAGTTTTCTATTTTAATATATTTTAAAATGTTATTATTCCTTTGATGATAAAGCTGAATTTTCAACAACCATTATGCCAGGCTTCACTGTCACATGATCCTGCAAATATCACTTTAATATGCTGATATTTATTTATTTATGCTTTCTTTCTTTTTCAGAAACTATGATTTTTTTTATTTTTTTTTTCAGGGTTCTCTGGTGAATAGAAATTTCAACACAGCATTTATTAGAGTTAAAAGAGTTAAGTAAATTTTGATGAACAAAAAGATCCAATGATCAGCATTTATCTGAAACAAAAAAGGCAAATATGCTTTAAATTGATCAAAAGTGATGATAAAGACATTTTTAATGTTACAAAAGATTTCTATTTCAGATAAATTCTGTTTTTTGGAATTTTCTATTCATCAAAGAAACATGAAAAAATTCTACTCGGCTGTTTTCAACATAATGATAATACATGTTTTTTGAGCACCAAATCAGAATATTAGAATGATTTCTAAAGTATCATGTGACTGGAGTAATGAAGCTAAAAATTAAAATAAATTAAATTTAAGATTAATTACATTTTAAAATATATTCAAATAGAAAAACAGTTATTTTAAATAGTAAATATATTTCAAAATTTTACTGTTTTGCTGTTGTTTGGATCAAGCAAATGCAGGCAAATAAATGCAGCAGAAGAGACATTAAAAATCTTTCACCTTTAATAAATTAAATGCATCCTTCACTTTCATTATTTTAATGCAAAAAAATAAAAAAGTGGCATTCATAGAAAAAAAAATCTTACCCCAAATGTTTGAATGCCATCAGAATGACAAAAAACTGACCTTACTACTCGACTAGTTAGTTGCCACTATAGTCATCCCTAAATTGAGCACTTTGCAATGTTCTTGGCCGGAGATACTTCAAACCCTTTTGTTTCTAATATGTTTTTTTTCCTTAACCAGTTTGACCAGGAAGGGCCCTGTCAATTAAAGTAATTTTGGCCCTGAAGGGCAAAACTATTGACCTTACAACTGTCTATGTGAGTTTTGAGAATAGAGCCCCCTAGATCTAGACGCTCCTTGTGTCATTCTGATTCAGTTCTGTTCATTATATTTTTGGAACGGTCTTGGGTAATGAAGTGGCATCATAAATGTGTCATTTTACCTTAAAGGATAGTTTTTCAAGGTATGTTTTGATAAGGGGCTGTTAAATATAAAGAAAGAGCTCTCTCTGTAATGTAGCGAGCTGATGGACTTACCAGATGTTTTTTGCCTCTCGCGAAACTTATGTAATGTGGAGTGTTTGCTTGTCTGCAAACATCTCCAAGGTTAAGGAATAGTGGTTTAAATTTTGTGCAAGGAGCAATTCCCTTCGGGCGAGGAAAAGACTGTTGGGTGGGAGCTGGAAGGCTCATTTCCGTTTAAGGAGGAGCTCTTGGAACACAATGCAAGCTGTCAGATCAAGCCTCCCACCATTAATTTTCTGGGCACAACAGATGGCGTGTGTACAAACTGGGGATTTGACTCCATGTGGCCATTGCTACAAGGAACTTGCTGATTGCTTAATGTAAGGGGGCTCTGAAGGAGGAGGAGGAGGAGGAGGGTGGGGAGTGACATAAAGTCATTACTTAAAATCTTGGGCTTTCTGACACCTGCCGCCTGGTGGGACACGGGTTGTGCTGCGTTTATGATCTCATCTCCAAATGCACATCTTTAGTCTGTCTTTTTGATGGGGCATGACAGTCAACAGAATGATGCTGGTTCTGTTGGTGCTATAACAGGAACGTCACAATGTGAGCAGTCATTTATCTTTGGTCCACACTTCCTTAATGTGATCAGTGCAAATACGCCGGACGAGATAAAGACGGGTTTGCATTGTGTAATAAGCTTACATGAGGTCAGCCTTCAGTTGAAATTCTGTGGAAATGTTAAATGATGTTGTAGCTAATACGGTGTGTTGCCAAGTCCAAGGTTGGGGACTACTAAACAGATAGTTCACCCAGAAATAAAAATTCTATCATAAATCACCCTCATGTCATTCCAAATCGGTTATATTCTTTCTTCTGTAGAACATAAAGAAGATATTTTGAAACATGTTTCAGTCTTTTGTTGGGCATGCAATGGATATCAGTGAACATCAAACCAGTTTGGTTACTAACATTCTTCAAAATATCTTTTTTTTTTTTTTCCTTTTTTTTAATCATTAATGTTCTGAAGAAAGAAAGTCATACAGGTTGGAATGACATGAAGGTGAGTAATGATGACAGAAGTTTGATTTTAATCTTCTTCACGCCGTCACAAGCAACAGTCAGAAGTTCAAATGAAACAATTCGTAGCAATGTTGTATTTTAAATGGTGGAGACAATGTCTGAAGAAGTCATTTACAAACACACACACACACGAGTAAATGTATATAATATCAGTGGTGTGCTGTGGTGTTTTAAAATGAGGAGGCAACTTTTTTTTTTTTTTAATCAAATGTAAATTCATGTCTCAGTCATATTTTCTTGGTTAAATAAACATTACTTACACTATTAGAAAAAGGGGGAAAAATTATAATTTATATTTTTACATTAAGAGTGTAATCAATATTTTATTTATTAAAGCCAAGTATGAATCTCATGAAGACTAGTTTTGAATTTTTCAAATCATCAGTCATCAAATCTTGGTAAATATTGGTCACAGACACAGAGATTTACTTTAAATTTCACCAAGCTGATTACTTACTAAAAACTCCCACATATCATGTTTTCAGGGCATTTTAAGTTTTATTTTGATGTAACAAAGTGGTTATATCTAAGTATGTAAGTTATTTACTTACTGTATTAAATTAGTCTTCACATTAATGCCATTATATTGTTCATTCAGACTGGTTTGTGAATGTGGAATGCGTACAAACACAAGAGGCGGGATTTATCGCATGAACCAATCACAGCTGAACATAACTAGTTACTAGTTTCTTTTTTTAAAAATTAGTGATTTATACACTTTTTAATGAGGTATTTTGTAATATTTGCGTTGTTTTATTTTTGCACTATGAATTTGTTATATATAATATATATACAGTTGAATTCAAAAGTTTACATACACCTTGCAGAATCTGCAAAATGTTATTTATGTTAATTAGGGGTCATGCAAAATGCATGTTATTTTTTTATTTAGTACTGACCTGAATAAGATGTTACACATAAAAGATATTTACATATAGTCCACAAGAGAAAATAATTGTTGAATTTATAAAAATGACCCCGTTCAAAAGTTTACACAGGCTTGATTCTTAATACTGTGTTGTTACCTGAAGGATCCACAGCCGTTTTTGTTGTTGTTGTTTTTTTCTGAACAGTTAAACTGCCCACTGTTCTTCAGAAAAATCTTTCAGGTCACACAAATTCTTTGTTTTTTTCAGCATTTTTTGTGTATTTGAACCCTTTCCAACAATGACTGTATAATTTTGAGATCCATCTTTTGACACTGAGGACAACTGAGGAACTCATATGCAACTATTACAGAAGGTTCACTGATGCTCCAGAAGGAAAACAATGCATTTAGAGCCAGGGGTGTAAACTTTTGAACAGAATGGAGATGTGTATATTTTTCTTATTTTGCCTACATACACATGTTTTCATTTAGTACTGCCCTTCAGAAACTACAAAAGATGTTTCCCAGAAGACAAAATAAGTTAAATTTACCCTGATCTTCAAATTCAAAAAGTTTTTACCTTATTTTCTCTTGTGGAGTATGTAAATGTTCTTTATGTGAAATATCTTATTTTGGTCAGCACTACATAAAAAATAACATGCATTTTGTATGATTTCTCTTATTTTGGTAAAATAATTAACATTTTGCAGATTCTGCAAGTTGTATGTAAACTTTTGAACTCAGCTGTGTAATTACTTTTTACTTTCAGTGTTTTGCATGGTAGATCCGGTGATTGCTGCCATGGAAAATCTTTAATGCGTCTATTCAGGTCTCATACAGTAATTGCAGTCATGCTGGCTGATGCTTGCTCAATCTGCATTTCAAATGCACAGCGTGAGCTTTGGAAAAAGAATGGAGAATTTTGATGGGTCTTATTTTCTTTATTGTCTGATAAGTGGATTGTGAGGCCCTGAAGATTTAATATTGTAGCGCACACATTAAAATTTAAAATCATGGCCAATAATAAATGGCACCCTCAGTCCTTTGCAGCTATGAGTCCACACTTTGGTCACATAATGCATAAACTGTTGGATAGCAGACCCAGCCATCAAGTGCATTCCAGTGTGGACTCTGAAAATCTTTTAAGTGACAAATACCAGATACCTTATAGTGCCATGATCCAGTTTTGCCTTTGTTTTTCAGCAGCAGGAATGTCTGAATTTGTTGGCCGACTATCACTGTCATTCCAACAGCAAGCCCACATCCAGTTCTGTATTCATCACAGAAAAAATTCATTTCGCAGGGAGGTTTCCATTGTGCTTCCATTCCTGGATGCGTGCAACATTTTATTTAGCGTCTGCCGTATGACAGCATCCGGTCCGGGCCAGCTGGAACTGCTGGGCCCCTGTCTAGATGTTGGAATGTTTTGTGGCAGTGGTTCTCTGTCTCCCCTGTTGGAGCGGCCAACCTGTAATCTGTCTGAGGTTTTGTGCTAGAGAGTCAAGGCTGCATAACACCTAAATAGCACGTTAACCTCAGAATTCTTCCCATGCTGTGGTCTACAGACGAATGCGGCAGGAAAACATTGGTGAACCCTCTGCGACTTCGGTAGGGTTCAACATACTCCGCAAGGCCCTGTTATGACCATGTGGAAAACGCATTACAAAGTTAACCGTGAATGTAGATGAGTCATTTATACCTTGAAACAGCTTTTCGAGAAATACTTTCTTGTGGTTTTTCACTGCGCCACACAAAGGACTGCATTGTATTATGTTGTTGTCTGAAATCAGACCATGATTTGCACAGAGATAAATTGTAGTTGTATCGTTTAAGCCGACATCAGAAGCTACTTTAATTTTCTGCTTGATAAAATAAAGTGAGCTGTTTAATGCTGGAACAAATGCTTCTTGTTTTGTTTTAAAAGGGTTGGTTTTCTTCTTTCTGTTGCAGGTCCTGGCTCTCATCTCTTTCATCTTCATTGAGACTATAATGATGTGCTCGCCCTGTGCCGGCGTCTACCTCTTTGAGTTTGTCAGCTGCAGTGCCTTCGTTGTCACAGGCGTCTTGCTCCTCATCTTCAGTCTGAACCTGCACACCAAAGTGCCGCATATCAACTGGAGCCTAACAGTATGTAATTCTTATCAAGATCCACACAAAAATCCTTCACAAAGTTAGACTTTTACATGGATAGTTTGCCCAATCTGTATGACTTTGCATCCCATAGCTATGCATAAGGAATGGACCAAAAAGTAAGTTTGTAAAGTCCCTGTGAAATCAAAAATTTTGGCTTTTAGTGTAAATAACAAGCTAGTGTGCTCCAAAACAATGACACAATTTTGCATTTACAAGATATAAGCATTCAAAATTTAAAGTCTCTAACGTCCACCAATATGGATCAACGATTTTGATGACATCACGTTGCACTTCAGTTCTCATTAGAATTTCTGTCCAATCAAATGCTTTCTAGAATCCGAAGCGTCCCGCCGCCTACACTATAAACATACACTGAAGCTGCAGCTGAAATCTGCCACTTCTTCACAGAATTAGTATTTTCTGTACGTAGAATGGCATGGAGTGCACTATATAGGAGATACGGAACAATTCAGACTGTGTAATTATGCTTTCCATTGAGACGAAAGAAGTCTGGTTTCGCTCTGTGGCACACAGTCTGCTCTGGTCCAGAGACACAATAGTATGAAGCGGAACATATGCGAATGTGGCACAGACCACAAAAGTTGAATTCTACACAGAGCGCTATATTTTATAGCGATATGGATGAGATTGTGGCTGTCATACGCTGTCAAATGTGGCTTTACCGAGCTCAACGGCTCTGGCCCAAGCTAATATAAAGAAAAAGTTATTGGCTATTTTAAAAAGGGGGCAGGACTGCTTGTTATCTCCCACCCTGTCTTTCTGTTTCAGTTGAAATTACGTCAACACAGAATAGCGCTGCATGTTTTAAAGCACTTCAGTGGACCTTTAAGGTGATTTATAAACTAGTGTGCTCCAAAACAATGACAAAATTCGCATTTAGAAGATTTTGATGACATCACCCTGCACTTCAGCTTCTCATCAATTCTCCTTTTTGGTTTATTTACACTAAAGTGTTCAAACTAAAACGGAGTCTGCAGCGTTTTAGAAAGTCTCCATTTTTTGAGGGTCGAAAATGCTGGAATAGTTTAAAAGACAGGTGTAACTGTATCAAAAGTTACGCGTTTTAAAGGGGTCATCGGATGCGAAGTACACTTTTAAATGTTGTTTGAACATTAATGTGTGTTAGCAGTGTATGTACAAATCTACCCTATAATGATAAAAATCCATTCAGTGGTTTTTAATTAATCTGTAAAAATAATATCCCCTTTTTCAAATCAAGCCATTCTCAAATGCCTGTCGTTGTGGCGTCACATCGACAGAGGCCGCTCCCATGATAGTTGATTGACATGAGCATCTTACCTCAGATCAGCTGTAACAGTCCGCCCACTTTGTATCAATGCCGGAGCAGGGATGTAAATTGGACAAGAATATCTCTGATTGAGCGATTGAGGTATTGTGTTGCTGGATGTAATAATGAACGTAGTGGTCGTCATTTACTCCCGACATCTGAACCACTGAAGATGCAGTAGATTAAGTTTGTTTGTGAAGGGAATGCGCCTCCTGATCTACATATATCCGTCTATGTTCACGCGAATCATTCGTGATCCAGCTTCGCTTACAGCAGAAGTGAGTTTAAGGGGTTTTTTTATGAATCTTTGCGATCGCCTTTCCTAATAATGTGTTAGTTAGCAAGTTTAGCGGCTAAATGTGGCTAAAGTAAACAGGCTCGTCACTCCACAGAGAGAAGAGAGGGGCGGGGCGGGCAGAGCTCATTTGCATTTAAAGCAACCTCGACCAGAATGAGATGATTTTTGCAGAGCTGATTTTGACAAGGTAAAAAGGGTGTTGTTTTACACAACCATTGAGAATTTTTAGCCAAAGTATATTATAGACTTTTCATTAAGACCCTAAAGAATCATATCAACTTGTGGAAAATGGGCATCCGATGACCCCTTTAAAACGAAAACACACTAGTAAAACGTAGCCTATAAATAGACGCTGAATCCGCAGCTGAAATCGGTTAGTTGTTCGCAGAAGTATTGTTTTCTGTAGGGTGAATGGCACATAGTGCACTATATATGGGTTTAGGACTGGCGATTAATCGATAATGATAATTATCACACGATATAAATTTCAAGGATTCAATAAATGTTCAATATAATGTTTATGCGGCAAAGGCGAAAAGGAAAAAACGCTAGTCATTTAAAGCACGCCACTCGGACCGTTTATCTGCTCGGATCAAAGTTCAAATGGCGGCGGGGCACAAACTTACCAGAGCAGATGCGTTCACTCACTGATGAGTTTCAGTCACTAAACAGCGTTGTGAGATCCAGTGGGAAGCACTTGAATTCAGTGAAGAACACAAATGACTCAGTTTAAAGCCAGATGAAACAGCGCTGACAAACAGGAGAAACACTGTGCGCAACGATACAGTCAGAAGGATTTTAAATTTACAAATCGCCATCATTTACTATAGATTTATCACTAACTACACAGTGGTATTGTGTCAGAAATTATGATGTATTTGTGTTCATTTATTTATATTATTAATGCAGACATGTATTAAATGTATTGAAGGAGGGGTAATGGAATATAATTACAGTATTTTTTTATTTTTTTAATACTTACTTTTTATCGTTTTTTATATAAGAACAGAAAAACACTTTACAAAACAAAAAAGAAAAGTAAATAATTCAACAAATAATACAATAAATAAGTTAAGATAACAAAGGTTGCCACGCATTACATATAAAAATGTGATTGGTACTATTTTTACAGATATTACTGATTTTGATAATGAACATAAATCTTCATCTACATCCTAACTCAAGCTACTATCAAATGTGTATTTCTAAGAGACAAAAATGTTATATTATTATTAATATTATCAGGCAAAACAAACCTGTTTCTTGATTTGAAACAATATTACTCATTAAAGTATGTAGAAGAAATTATTATTTTTTTATTAAGATATTAATTTTGTTAAGGAAAAATGAAAAAGTGTAAAGAATTAAAAAAAAAACATGAAGTGTTTTTTTATGTTCTGACCATAAAGAATTTGGGGTTTTACAACTTTCACATTGTAGCAAAAATCTGCCTTTAAACTTGAAAGAAATAAAAATTTGACATTTATTGTGATAATTATCGATATCAGCTGATATGAAAAAAATGATTGTGATCATTTTTTGGCCATATCGCCCATCCCTCTAGGGGAAAGGGAAGGTTTCAGAACATTTCAAGTTTTCACTGGCACGAAAGAAGTCTGGTTTCGCGCTGTGTCACGTGAATCGCTGCAGCACGCACTCAGTCTGCTCTGGTCCAGAGACAAGATAGCGCGGGGTGGATCATATGCGAATGCGGCACAAAGCATAAAATGCATCCATATGAATACTACATAGAATGCTACATTTTATAGCAGTATGGATGAGATTATGGCTGTTATACGCTGTCAAATGTGGCTTTACTTAGCTCAAGCTAATATAAACACAACATTATTGGCTATTTTAAAAAGGGGGCGGCACTGCTTGATATGTCCTGCCTTCTCTTCCTGTTTCAGCTGAAATTATGTTAACAAATAGAAAAACACAACATGTTGAGTGGTCGTTTTCTGTCAGTTTCTGATGCGTATTTATCACTGAGAGAAAGTGTTTGCCTTGAGGATATTTTTGCAGTGTAACTATTTTTCCTTCGATCCATTTTAATGGCATAATATTTTAAGAAGCACTTGTGATGATAGGTTATGAGAAAGCAGAAGTTATTTGTGTCGATCAGCTGCCTACATAAATGGAAGAGGTTTTCTGTTGCCAAGACATGTCAATAACTCTCGCTTTTTAGAAAGTAAGCCGCTCTCTTGCGTTCAGTGCCGCTGAGGAGGAGGAGGCCATGTGCACGGGGTTTATATTGCTCAGAATGGAGCTTGTGTGCTCACAGCTCTCATTAAACCCGCTTCAAGCAAACTTGAATGGCTGCTCTTGGGAGATGAATTTACTGATTCACTGAAAGATTAATAAGGCATGGTTCCCTTTGTCTCCCTGCCTATACACACACACACTCACACACAAAGCTCAGCATAATTGGACCTCAGCGCTGCGGATCTATTACAGAGCTTATGATGGAAAAGGCTGTAGAGTTTTATTTTCAGAGCTGTGCACGTACCAAGAAAAGAAGCAGCAACTCATGTCCAACCATAACTTTTGCGCTGCATTATGGTATACTCAAGAATATGTTCTTAACCTCACACAGATAACAAGGAAGTGCCTCTGCCATTATAAGTTTGAATTTCAGTGTTTTATTTGCCTACCCAAACGTAGATGGAGAAAGTTAGACCTTTGTTCACAAACTGGTTTTAAAAAGTCTGTCATTTATGCATTTGAAGGGACAGTTCACCCAAAGATGAAAATTCTGTTGATAACTACTCGCCCTCATGTTGTTTCAAACCTGTAAGACCTTCGTTCATCTTCGAAACACAAATTAAGATATTTTTAATGAATCCAAGAGCTTTTTGACTCTGCATAGACAGGAATGCAACTGACATGTTCAAGAACTAGAAAGGCAATAAGAACATAATTAAAATAGTCCATGTGACATCAGTCTTAATTTTCTGAATTTTATGCGTTGTGCTACTCTCATGAAAAAAGTTATTTTGTTTTCTTTGCACACAAAAGGTAATCTCGCAGTTTCATAAAATTATGGTTGAACCACTGATGTCACATGGACTATTTTAATGATGTCCTTTCTACCTTTCTGGGCCTTGAACGTGCCATTGCATTGCTGTCTATGCAGGGTCAGAAAGCTCTTGGATTTCATAAAAAATATTTTAATGTGTGTTCTGAAGATGAACCAAGGTCTTACAGGTTTGGAACAACATGATGGTGAGTAATTAATAACAGAATTTTCGGTTTTGAGTGAACTATCATTTTAACCTCAATTATACATGTATAAAGAAACTTCTATATCTGCTTCTGTTTTTTTTTCTTTGTGTTTTTCCTCTTCTCTAGCTTGCTTCCTAATCTAGTTACCCAATAACTGTCATTATGTAATGCGAATATTGTTTTGGCTCATAGATAAATTGCTTTTGTTCCTCTTTTGTAAGTCACTTTAGATAAAAGCACCTGCTAAATGCATGAATGTATCTTTTTCATGTTTAATTAGATTTTTTATTTTATTTTCAGTGGATAAATGACAGGAGATGGTGGTGGAAAAAATGGAATGAGATCAGGAAATGTAGAAAGCTGAATTCAAACTTAAACAGCTCACATGAGCATCAAAGCTCAACTTGCCAGATCACATAAACCACATTTTGGCTGATGGGAGAGATGTTAAACAGGGTTTTCGAGACGTCCAGTCAATGGGTGTGAGTGTGTATGCTTTTGTGTATTTTGAATACTGACGGGTTGGGGTTTTCTTCGTATTGCTATGGCTCATTGGAAGAACTGTGATCTTTAGGATCATTTCAGCTGTGGTGGGCCTGAGGTTTTGGACTGAGCGTCATCTCCTGCCAGGCGGACCCCATGGGCCCAGGCCTCTCATTTGTTCTGGACGGGGGTTTGTTCGGTAACAGCCTGGCTGTCCTCCCCTCTCTCGTGTTTGCATCTCTGGCTTGCGTAACTTCACCACTGCTGTGCTTTAGGAACTTTCACATAATGCAGCGCTAAAAGTAAACTATACTTTTTGGTCCTGTAATTGTGGCCTCTGTCTCAGAAGAGGGTTTGTTTTTTCATTTCGAGATAAAATCCTCCCAAACCCAGCAGCAATTAAACTTCTTTCTATAAAGAGCAGAAATGTGGATGGTAAAACCTTTAGGTCCTAAAAATCAGATGTTTGTGCTAAATCTGTTCATGTCTTATAACACTGATTTAGATTAAATGGCGGAAGAGTGGTGCGTACACACAAAACTTGCTGGTAGTTTCTTGTGGTGGTTGGTTCCAGAGAGGCGGTTGTGTGAGGCGGTACATCTATTGTACAACACCCCTTATTCCCTTGAGTGCTTTGATGGTGTGATCCAGTGCCAGGCTCAAAGGGGGCTGGCATGGTGACTGACATTATTGAAAGCGATAGGTCAGTAGAATGAGCGCATTCAGCTTGTGGTGGTACGCTGGCACCATTGTACCCATTCACAAACCATCTCTAACCACACACGCATACATACACAGAAAAGCATGGCCAGTGTTCATTCAACACAATGAGAAATAGAGGCATTTTAATAGAAAATGAGGAGAGATTTGACTTTGTGAGGTGACGGGATAATGATTGGTTTTACATTGTGTGCTTTAATCGAATGGCTACTTTGAGACTTGAAAAGCTTTGCGGTGAACCTATGATTATGTGTCATTACTGAACACGAGCAAGAGGCCAATTGCGAGATGGGGTAAAGATGCATTAAAGATGTGTAATTTGGCAATCTGACTGATTAGGATTAAATTATTATTATTCAGCTAACTATATATGTAGTATTTCTTATGTTTTTATATTTTCAGAACCGACTATATAGGGTTGAAAACAGGAAATGTTTTCAGAGCTGTTATAGCATAAGGGTTAATAGAATATCATGTTGTCTGTTCACACACGCGCAGAGCATCAGAGAGCACAAGGAAAATAAGTCCAGGAAAATAGCTTTAGCTTCGTTAAAAGCTAAAGTCTCGCCATCAAGGCGGATAAAGAGATATGATTGAGCGTTCAGGATTCTGGTCATTCTGCCCGGCAAATCTGGAATGAAATTATTATTAGTATTATTTTTTAACATTTCCAAGATCTATGGGCCTCTTGTTGCCTAAGTCTGTAACTCAGTATTAATGCACCACTGAGAATATTTGGCACAGGCCGTATTCAACGCAGAAGCTCTGCTGAGACCCCGTTTAACTCACTATTTCTTACTGTCTTACAGGCATATGCATGCATGTATACAGTTGAAGTCAAAAGTTTACATACACCTTGCAGAATCTGCGAAATGTTAATTATTTGACCGAAATAAGAGGGAGCATACAAATGCATGTTATTTTTTTTTATTTAGTACTGACCTGAATAAGATATTTCACATAAAAGATATTTACATATAGTCCACAAGAGAAAACAATAGTTGAATTTATAAAAATTACTTGTTTGAAAGTTTACATACACTTGATTCCTAATACTGTGTTGTTACCTGAATGATCCACAGCTGTGTTTTTTATTTAGTGATAGTTGTTGAGTCCCATGATTGAAAAAATCCTTCAGGTCCCACAAATTCTTTGGTTTTTCAGCATTTTTGTGTATTTCCAACGACTTTATGATTTTGAGATCCATCTTTTCACACTGAGGACAACTGAGGGACTCATATGCAACTATTACAGAAGTTCAAACGCTCACTGGTGCTTCAGAGGGAAACATAATGCATTAAGAGCGGGGGGATGAAAACTTTGAATTTGGAAGATCAGGGTAAATTTAACTTATTTTGTCTTCTGGTAAACATGTAAGTATCTTCTGTAGCTTCTGAAGGGCAGTACTAAATGAAAAAATATGATATTTTAAACAAAATAAGAAAAATGTACACATCTTCATTCTGTTCAAAAGTTTTCACCCCCTGGCTTTTAGTGCATCGTTTTTCCTTCTGAAGCATCAGCGAGTGTTTGAACCTTCTGTAATAGTTGCATATGAGTCCCTCAGTTGTCCTCAGTGTGAAAAGATGGATCTCAAAATCATAGTAATTGTTGGAAAGGGTTCAAATACACAAAAATGCTGAAAAACCAAAGAATTTGTGGGACCTGAATGATTTTTTTATAACAGCAGCCTGTTTAACTGTTCAGGACAAACAAGGGACTCATGAACAACTATCACTAGGCGAAAACAAAACTGTAAATCATTCAGGTAACAACAGTATTAAGAATCAAGCATATGTAAATTTAATAACGGGGTAATTTTTATAAATTCAACAAATATTTTCTGTTGTGAACTATATGTAAACATCTTGTATGTGAAATATCTTATTCAGGTCAGTACTAAATAAAAAACTAAACATGCATTTTGTATGATCCCTCTTATTTTGGTTCAATAATTAACATTTTGCAGATTCCGCAAGGTGTATGAAAACTTTTGACTTCAACTGTACATTTTTTACAATTTTTCTGCTCAGATATGCTTCTTGTGCATATATAGTTTTTTGGCAACAGTTTGCTAAATGAATTCGGTGCTCTGTCCCCCATTGACACACCGTGATGTGTGTAGAAAATGCAAAGTCTGCTTTTTTTCACTAATTCACTAGGTTTGGAGGTGATGTTGCTTAAGTTCAAAATATTTATTTATTCCATTCAAAATTTGTATTTATTGATTTATTTATTTATTTAAATATATTTTAAAATCGAATTTATTCCTGTCATGACAAAGCAGTCATTATTTCAGTGTCATGATTTTTCATAAATCATTGTAATATGCTGATTTTGAACTCAAGAAACCTTTCTTATTTTTATAAATGTTGAAAACAGTTGTTCTGCTTAATATTTTTGTAGAAATCTTGCTTTTTTTTCTTTTTTTCAGGATTTTAGCTTTCATTAGTTTTTTCGTAATATTATAAATATATTATATTATAGTGTAATATAGTGTAATGTAGCTTAAAGTTATAGTTCAGCTTAGGACCTTTAGTCCTTTGTTAACAACGTGGAGGGCCACAGTGGCTGTTAAATACATCAGAGATCTGAACCCAGTGTGAACACTACATTTCCCAGTTTCAGACCCCTCCTGAGATCAGTTTGCTTTCTCTACATGCAGCCTGCCAAAACACACACACACACACTCCTGAAAATACATTTTAAGAAAACCCATGACTGCTTTTGTTTGTGTTCGATTTCATTTTGCCTGCTTAATCATTGTATCTAAGCTTCCGTGGTTTTATTTATGCTAGTAATGTATATTCACAACTAAATAATTCAACCTCAGGCATATGCTTTGTGTTCTTACACTTAGGATATTTTAAACACGTCAGCAGTTTTTAACATTAAGTGTGTTTCAGAGTTTGGTTTGGCTTGCATTTGATCCATCTGTTATAGTATGTGTGAAGGCGAAGGCTGGTTTGGCATGTGTTTGAATGATTGAGACCGTATCCTGGTTTTGGCATATTGTTAGCGTTCTATATTTTGCGTGTGAGATGGGCATGGTTTCGCTTGAGTGCCTGTGGATGAGAGAGAGAGCGAGAGAGAGTATCATGTGAGACAAGTGTGGACAATCACTCCCATCATGCATTTTGTCACATGGGTGGCCATGCTTAAGTCACGCTGGAGTGCTTATTGGCTGCACGCAGACAAACCACCCAGCTTTATTCCTTCTCTCCTCTCAGAGTGTGTATTTATGGAGGCTTTAAGGATAAAGAGAGAGAAACTGAGACTTTAATGTTCTGTAGTGTGAGGAATCTGGATGTTACCTTATTTTTTTATAATAATAATATAACAACAATGTATTTGTAAAATACGTATATAATTTGTAGTAATATAATACTTTTTCCACGATCTAGTTCACCCAAAAATGAAACTTCTGTCATTAACTACTCACCCTCATGTTGTTCCAAAGCTGTAAGACCTTCGTTCATCTTAAGAACACAAATTAAGATATTTCTGATGAAATCCGAGAGCTTTCTGACCCTGCATAGACAGCAACGCAACTGACACGTTCAAGGCCCAAAGTCATTACTTTTGTTTTCTTTGCGCACACAAAGTA
The DNA here is from genome assembly GCA_019740295.1 of Labeo calbasu. Classification (NCBI taxonomy): domain Eukaryota; kingdom Metazoa; phylum Chordata; class Actinopteri; order Cypriniformes; family Cyprinidae; genus Labeo; species Labeo calbasu. Next base: position 39,006 of record JAHKKF010513871.1, on the reverse strand, counting down.
TTCTCATAGGTTTATAAAATAAAGGTTGAATATGGACTATTTTAACAATGTCCTTAGTACCTTTGCATTTGCATAGCCCCAAAATGTCATTGTAATCCAAATGAACAGCCAAAAATGTACATTTTCAATTGTTGTGTCTTTTAAACACCACCTAAGATTATCATACATAACTGTCATTTTTAGCTTATTTTAGGAAATGTTCAATACGTCACAAACAGTTTTCCAAAGCACAACAACAATGTAGCGAATGCAGCACAGTTCGAAAAGTCTTTCACGCTGGTCACATTAGATCACATTAGTGCATCCCCTTCCTCATCCAGCAGATTCATGTTACTGCCCACAAGCTGCCTGTCATACTGCCTAGAGCTGAGAGGAGCAGACAGTCTGTGTTCACTTGGAGACATCAAAGCCAGCGGTTTGTGCTGCGTCAGACTGTGATGTGAAATTCGATGTGCCAGCCGGTGAGGTTGAGTTTGTGATGTGCTTTGAAGGCCTTGTTACTTTTCACCCCCTGCAGAGCCATGGCTCAGGCAAAACCCACGTCCATTCCAGACTCTGAACGTTCAGGCGGAGTGAACACAGGAGGATTTGGCCTCATGTCAGAAACCAACTGGTTCCTCTCATCCTCACTCTCTCCTAAAAGCTTTTACTAAGAGAAGAGTTACATACCACTGCCAGTGCACAGCCGTCACCTCAAAACTACACAACTATATTAATTATTGATTCAACGGCCCAAATGAAAGATACTCATGTGTTTGTGCTAACTAACGTAATTGTGCAGACACCAAATAATGTCACAAGGAAGACATTGTGCATTTGGCTTCCCCCTGCCTGTCAAACTGCATCACTGCGGTCAGCATAACTACACCTTACTGCCAGCTCCTTGTTTTGACTCTTTGGTTAGTTCACACAAAAATGGAAATTCCGTCAATAATTGGTCACCCTCATGTCGTTCCAAACCTGTAAGACCTTCATTCATCTTCAAAACACAAATTAAGATATTTGTGACCCTGGACCAGAAAACCAGTCGTAAGTAGCACAGGTATATTTGTAGCAAAAGCCAACAATACATTGTATGGGTCAAAATTATTGATTGTTCTCTTATGCCAAAAGTCATTAGGATATTAGATAAAGATCATGTTCCATGAAGATATTTTGTAAATTTCCTGCCCTAAAAATATCAAAACCTAATTTCTGATTAGTGATATGCATTGCTAAGAGCTTCATTTGGACAACTTTAAAGGCAATTTTCTCAATATTTAGATTTTTTTTCAAATAGATTTTCAAATAGTTGTATCTCAGCCAAATATCCAATCCTAACAAACCATACATCAGTGGAAAGCTTATTTATTTAGTTTATTTTATTTAAAACTGGATTTCATCAGATTTCATCAAAAAGTTTACCCTTATGACTGGTTCTGTGATCCAGGGTCATATTTTTTGATGAAATCCGAGAGCTTTTTGACCCTGCTTAGACAGCAACGCAACTAACATGTTCAAGGCCCAGAAAGGTAGTAAGGACATTGATGAAATAGTGACATCAGTGGTTCAACCATAATTTTATGAAGCTACAAGACACGGAAGAGGGGAAATTTTTTAATAAAGTCATTATTTTTGTTTTCTTTGTGCACAAAAAGTATTCTCGTAGCTTCATAACATTACGGTTGAACGACTGATGTCACATGGACTATTTTATTCATGTCTGTTTACCTTTTTGAGTTTTGAACATGTCAGTTGCATTGATGTCTAGCTTTCGGATTTCATCAAAATATCTTCAGATATTCAGATGATGAGCGAAGATGTTACGGTTTTGGAATGACATGGTAATGAAAGTATATGTGTTACTTGTGTGTGATATTGCATGTGGAGAGAGGTGTTGTTAAAATTTGCATTATTTGCAAACATTTCCCACATTTAAAAAGTCGTCACTCCCAAAACTTTGTGGAACACGTGTTTACCAGATTAGAGATCATTTGGAAAACATAATGTATAGTACTGTTCTTTTTTTTTTTTTTTTTCAATCTTTTAATTTTTACAAGTCATTACTTCAGTATTCAGTGTCACATGATGCTTCAGAAATCATTCTAATATGCAGATTTGTTGATTTAAAAGTTATGCATCTTAATATTTTTTAAATGGAAATCATGCTAATTTTCAGTTTTAATTCTCTTTTTCTCTCTTGCAGGATCTAATCAACACTGCCACCAGCACCTTGTTCTTCTTTCTGGCTTCAGTGGTTTTGGCAGCTCTCAACCATCAAACTGGAGCAGAGATTGCAGCTGTGGTACCTAAACCCTTACTCAGCTCTTTATTTCATGATTTCTGTCCCTGTGGTTGTGGCTGAATTCAAATGTTTAGTCATTTCTCAAGTATTTGAAGTGGGCCCTAATCTGCCAGTGCTCTGCTGCCCTCAAGTGGCTGAAATAGGGTAAAAACATAGTCGTTCATAGAGAGAGTCCTGGAAATGCAAACAATAGGAAGTTCTGAGCAGCCATAGTCGCCGTCAACCTGAATGTTTCACATGTTTTGTTTTAGTTCTTTGATTTTTAACACTGAAAATCTCACTGCTTCCTCTTTACCTCATTCTCCATCCCACTTCTTTTTTCAATCAGAGTTTAGTTTTTCTTTTCTTCTTTTGTATCTCAAAATGTACAGTGTGTGTTAAGTTTTTACTCCATCACTCATTACAGATTTCCACAAAATATGGTCACACATCAGTCGTGTTTGTTTATAGACTATTTTAGCCAATTTGATTATGTTATGAGATGTCAATAAGACACTCTGTTCAGTTTAAATTTATGAAAGCTTTTCAATGTGGCAGTTGCGAGATTTACAATCATATTTACCTTAATTTGAGGCCAGAAACAGGCTTCCATAAGTAATTCTATAATTCCACTGATTTTCCCCCAAAATCAGCACATAAGATGCCAAAAAAGTCCATTGACTCCATCTGGGCTTGCTCATTACGATGTGTTACAACTGAAGCCACCATAAACATCTCAGACGCACATGCCTTTCTAGTTAGTTTGTCTGTTTTGGTTGAGGCTGCTGACCTCTTGTGACTGTGAAGGTTTGTTGTAGATGGCGCAGTGAAGAGAAGCTATTCCCAATATTGATACAGGATCAGGTGCTCCTACTGAGATCCTGACCTTTATGATTTTAGATACTTCAAGAATAACCTGAGATCAGCAAAATATCCACCAACACCTTGGAAGTCAAAGGCTAGGGATTTGTGCTAAGAGTTTTATGATACAGATGTTCCCAGCAGGAAACCACTTTAACACCCGGGGATTTTTCTGAACCACGGGGCATTGCAAAATTCCTTCAGCACTCACAGCCTGCCACAGACATGGAGTATTTGCTGTTGTCAGCCTGATATTGTAATTTATAATAAAACATATCAATATTATTAGACATACAGTAGATTTAATGTTATATATATACATCACTTAAATAAATAGTTTATCCAAAAAAAACTAAAAAATTACTCACCCTCAGGTCATCCATACTAGCTTATCACTTACTTATCAATGTATCCTCAGAAGTGAATGGGTGCTGTCAAAATGGGAGTCCGAACAGCTGATAAAAACATCACAGTAATCGACAAGTAGTCAACATGACTCCAGTCCGTTGCTTTTGGCCAAAGTGCCTGCCCATAATTCATAATAATGGTTCTTCCAGTGAAGAAGTCCATCCCCTGTTGTCTTTTCAAAATAAACTGACATGTTTGTTTAGAACATGTTTGTTTTTGACTTTTTTGGCTTGTAAATACTGCTTTATCTGTGCATATTTACTTTAGATGAGAGAACTCTTTTACAGGAGAAACCAAATTATGGATAGAGGATTTGTATTTTAGCCAGAAACAACAGTTAAAAACGTATTAAAAGACTGGTTCACTTCCAGAATAAAAACTTACTAATTAATTTACTCACCCCCATGTCAAGATGTTCATGTCTTTCATTCTTCAGTTGAAAAGAAATGAAGGTTTTTGATGAAAACAATTCCAGGATTTTTCTCCATATAGTGGACTTCAATGGGGACCAGTGGGTTGAAGGTTTAAATGCAGCTTCAAAGGGCTCTACACGATCCCAACCAAGGAACAAGGGTCTTATCTAGTGAAACAATCAGTCATTTTCTTTTTAACCACACATGCTCGTCTTGCATTAGCTCTGTTACATGTGTCTACATCTTCACACATTACGTAATCACATTGGAAAGGTCACGCAAGGTTAGTTTTTCGTCTGTGTACTTCTGTGTAAATCACCCGACATAATAGTTTTACTTTTTTTTTTTTTGTAAACTTTTTTTTTTTCCCTTTGTAAACACTGGGTCGGTACTTCGGCCTTTGTCATGCGTGAACTTCCCAACATGACTACGAGTCACTATGAGTGAAGTCAGGCTAGTACAAGATGAGCATTTGTGGTTGAAAAGTATACAAATTTTTATTTATTTTTAGAAAATAACCAATTGTTTCGCCAGACAAAACCCTTTTTTTGGCTGGGGTTGTGTAGAGCCCTTTGAAACCGGACCTTCAATCCATTGATCCCCATTGAATTCCACTACATGGAGAAAAATCCTGGGATGTTTTCCTCAAAAACCTAAAAACGTTTATTATGGAAGTGAAGCAATTCTTTAATGATAGATTTGTTTCTTACAAACACGTAGCTTTTAACTTCACAAGGCATTAAGGGAGTAGTTCACTTCCAGAACAAAAAATCACAGATGATGTGCTCACCCCAAAGTCATCCAAGATGTTCATGTCTTTCTTTCCTCAGTCGTAAAGAAATTATGTTTTTTGAGGAAAACATTTCAGGATTTCTCTCCATATAGTGGACTTCAATGGTGCACGTGAATTTTGAACAATCAAAATGCAGTTTCAACGATCCCAGGCAAGGAAGAAGGGTCTTATCTAGGGAAATGATCAGTCATTTTCTAAAAAAAAAAAAGTGTTTTTTTTTTTGAAGATTTATTTTTGGCATTTTTTTAGCCTTTATTATGACAGGACAGATCAGAATGGACAGGAAGCGAAGTGAGAAGGTTCTCGAGTTGGGATTCGAACATAGGATGCCCGTAGCGCAACGACGCTGTATATCTGCACACTACCCACAAGGCTATCGCACCGACAAAGTGTATACTTTTTAACCTCAAATGCTCATCTTGTCTAGCTCTGCCACGCGCATGTGTACTCTGTGTAATCCACGGCAATACATTTAGGGGGTGTCTCCTCATTTTCTCCTCTAACTTCAAAATTATCCCACTTCGCTGTTTTACCTTTTTTTGTAAAGGGCGTTTGATCTTTGCACATTCACTTTGTAAACACTGGGTCGGTACTTCTGCAGCGATGTAGGACGTTTTTAAAGTTGGAGGAGAAAATAAGATGGGAGTTTTTCAGCATACCCTAACTGTAGTGAACCAGAATGCACAGAGCTAAAGAAGACGAGCAATGACCCATCGTTTCACTAGATAATAGTGATGGGTTATTCTTGAACGATTCGTTCATTTTGAACAAATCTTTAATGTGACTCAGGACGAACGAGTCGTCTCGGGGAGTGATTCGTTCAGTCGCGCATGCGCAACATCCTATTAGGTTCTGTACTGGAATTAGTTCACCTGTTTCGAGTCTTTGGGTTTTTAGAGTCGTTTGTTCATCTTATGGGGCTGTCACGTGATGAACGAACGACTCGAACCCGAAGACTCGAGAGATGAACTAATCAGTTCTTTCTCCGGCTCAGACTGCATTAAGCTTATGGGGCTGTGACGTGATGAACGAACGACTCAAACCCGAAGCCTCGAGAGATGAACTAATCAATTCTTTTTCCGGCTCAGACTGCGTTGGTTAGCTAATTGGGCTGTCAGGTGATGAACGAACGACTCAAACCCGAAAAC
>JAHKKF010513871.1:11047-33070 GCA_019740295.1 Labeo calbasu | reverse complement strand
AACTTGTCAGATAAGAGGCGAGATGAGCGAATCATAGCCTAAAGACCCAGGTAAACAATGAAGTAATGTTTTCTGTTTCTTATAGCATTATAGTTTTGTTTTGTTTTAAGTGTTATCAACGTTTGTGTAAGCAGTAGATGTGTTAGGGAGGTAACAGGTAACATTTTAATTATATTTTGCTAAAATGAACGAAATGACTCGAAAAAAGATTCGTTCATTTTGCTGAACGAGACTCAAAGGTCCGAGTCGGTAAAATGATCCGAACTTCCCATCACTACTAGATAAGACCCTTCTTCCTCAGCTGGGATCATTTAGAGCCCTTTGAAATTGCATTTTGTAAGTTCAAACTCACGGGCACCACTGAGGTCCACTATATGGAGATAATTCCCAAAACGTTTTCCTCAAAAAACATAATTTCGTTACGACTGAAGAAAGAAAGACATGAACATCTTGGATGTCAACGGGGGTGAGTACATTATTTTTTAAATTTTTGTTCTGGAAGTGAAGTTCTCCTTTAATAGACAGACTGGAGTCGTGTGGATTATTGGAGTATTATTTTGATGTTTCTCTCTGCTGTTTGGACTATCACTACCACGAGGAAGTGGCGAGCATGTAATGTAAAATTTCTCCAAATCTTTTCAGATGAAGAAACATTTAGGATGAGTACATGTTAAGCAAGTTGAAATGTTTGTGTGAACTATTCCTTTAAACATTCATAGTTCAATGTTGAAAACATTCCCCCTGGGTTTTCTTGAGTATAAATAGTTGTTTTGTGTGTGTTTACACATCCCAGATTTTTGGGTTCCTGGTGATGGGCGTGTACGGTCTGAACACATTTTTGGCAGTACAGAGATGGCGTCTCGGGGATTCACGAGATGGACCCCTGCAAACCAGCGAGTACATCCGTGCCCGCACGGCCTCACGGGGAGAGGTGGAGTCACGGCCTGAGCTACAGTAAAGCACGCGGACAGACCAATGAAGACTGAGACAAGTAAAGCCTGTCTACATTCCTGTCACAGTGCGCTCTCTGACCGGGCAATCAAGACGAACGGTTACAAAGAAACAATTGCGTGAACAGTCTCAAATGGAACAAACTTCTGGCATCTTCATCAGCCTCAGGCCAGCCTCTTTTGACTGTCTACTTAAATACTGTATATTTCTGTTAATTAAGGGCTTTACCTTATAATGATCTGGATAATTATTGACTGAAACTCACTCCACTGTGCTCCCAGCGGGGAACCTGAAAGGTTTTAAAAATGCCTGCAATAAAACAGACAAAGCCTGTCAGTCACCCCCTTCTATTTAGCTCCATTCCCAGCAAGCTACATGAAAGCAAAGCAACTGTGCTTAAAATGTCTTATCAAAGATCAAAAATAACTATACAGAATGGAAAAATGGAAATGAATTGTTTTTCCTCTGTTCCTGTATCAAACACATCTAGTAAACTGTCGCTGGGCTGTTTTTCTACAGAGGTTGAGTGACTACATTTTAGGAGCACCAGTATTTATTTTAATGTTCATTTTTTGTTCGTAATACCACAGCTTTGGTAGCTACATTGTAGTATTTCACCTCGTGAATGTGACCCTGCATTACAACAGACAGTAACAGCTTTCGGATTGTCTGTATGGGCGAAGGGAGGTGCGAGTTTATGAAACTTAATCTTTGGATAATACAATTTTTTTGGTTACAAAATCACGTGTCCATAGTCCATAGTAAGCGGCCGTTTTTGTTCTTTGTTGTTGTATGTAAGAATTTCTTGACTCCACTGTGTACTCCAACCCTGTCCAGTTATCTGTATATTTCGATTTAAACAAGGGTAGAGTTTTTGAAGAAGGTGTATATATTACGTATCTGTGTGTGACATTTTACATTTCTGAAGGTTTGTATGAATTCTTATGACTGACACTAATAGACTGTATTTGAAGGAACAAGTGTACTGCCGTACATATGAATGCTTTAGCTAAACTGTGTATCTTTTTTCAGTGTGCCTTAATCGTAGAGGCTTTACTAGTTGAAATGCTCAAACTTTTGGACACTAATGTTATGACAACATTAGCAGAACTGCTTCATTGGGTGTGAAACTCAAACATTTTACCAACAGTCTATAATGATCCCTGGTTTAATAATCAGTTTTCTGAAGTGCTTTAGTGACTCTCTAATGGGTCTTTTTATTAAAAGGAGTGTCATAGAACGACATCAGGAGGAAAATGAAATGTATCACAAATTTGAAGGCATAGTGCAATTGTACATGATTTTTTTTTTTTTTTTTTCACTAGATAATGCTTATTTGTAATATTCGTTTTTATATTCATACTTATTTTAAGTTCTTAAATGAAGTCACTTTTACGTTTTGGAATAAGACCAATTTGAAATGAAGTCATTTTGAGGTGTGGACTCACATTATAGACATTGATCAACACTGTGTGGGCTTGAAAATGTTAAAGACAATCACAAGAATGATTTACGTCTTAATGAAGGACTTAATTTTTCCTGTTTTGAAAGCAATACTGTGTGCTTATGCTTTAATAATGTGTAAGAGCTTTTCACTGTGCTTTGACTCTGTGCTAAAGATTTTAGCATCAAAATAATTCCTATTTCGACCTTACGGTTTGAACTGTATTTTCAACTCACGAATCATTGAGGTGTTTCCAAAGCAACTAAGTTGACATTTTGAGGGAATCAACTTTTGATAATGATTGTACTGTTTCTTGCTGACATTTCCCGTATTCAAGAAAGCAATGTTTTATTCCACGTTAACAGTGCTATAAATTTGTATTTTTGTATTTATAGAGTTGTGTGTAGACTTACAAAATGCTAATTGTTTAAAAATATTTGTGATGGCAATCTCTTCCTCAAATAAATGGATTTGGATGGACTGTTAATCTATAAATGGGAAAAAGCCTTACTATGGTACAGGAATCCACTGCATTTAGTGCAGTTTTTACAATTGCTAAGACTTATTTCTTAATATGGACAAGTTTTGAAAACTCTTCACTCAGTGAGCACGACAGAAGTCTACGTGGGCTAAACTGTGGATCATGTTCCTCTGCTTTGGCACAAAATACATTCAATGACTACATATTTCCACTCCTTTCTCACTTAGAAACTACAGCCACCAAAATTCAATGTACCTACAGGTCTATTTGCATGTTTACATACTCTTTTCAAAAGTGTTTGTTTCAAAATCAGAATTAAGAAATAAGACAGAAATTTGCTACATTTCTACAGTAATACCATCATGAAATTATATTCCAAATCTAAGAAAATGAAATGCTCTCAACACAGTTAGTTGTAGCTGAACAATCTTATGTTTTATTTTACTTTCTACCATAATGTAAATAGGGACCATGTAACATATTCCAGTGAATTCTAAATAGTAGAGAGCTGTCATTCTTGTTTTTTCCAAAAGAAAAACACTGTTAAAACACTACTTAGTGTTTTAGATCATTGTTTTAGAAATTGTTTAGTACTGACCTGAATAAGATATTTCACATAAAAGATGTTTACATATAGTCCACAAGAGAAAATAACAGCTGAATTTCTAAAAACGACCCAGTTCAAAAGTTTACACCCCCTTGATTCTTAGTACTGTTCTCTTACCTGAATGATCCACAAGTGTATTTTTTTTGTTTAGTGATAGTTGTTCATGAGTCCCTTGTTTGTCCTGAACAGTTAAATTGCCTGCTGTTCTTCAGAAAAATCCTTCCTGTCCCACAAATTCTTTGGTTTTTCAGCATTTGAACCCTTTCCAACAATGACTGTATGATTTTGAGGTCATCTTTTCACAGTGAGGACAACTGAGGGATTCATTTGCAACTATTACAGAAGGTTCAAACTCTCACTGATGCTTTAGAAGGAAAAAGCATGCTTTAAGAGCCAGGGGGTGAAAACTTTTGAACAGAATGAAGATGTACATTTTTCTTATTTGGCAAAGTGTTTGTTGGCTGTTAAATGTGAAAAACTGCTAGTGTTATGGATGAATGAGTTTATTTGAGACATGTATGAAGTGTTTTGGTAGGTTTAGCGCATTCTGGATGGGAAATTAACTGCTGTGTCAAGCTGAAAGTTGGCAAGGAGAACTGTGTAACAAGTTTTGAAAAAGTGACCTTGGAGAAGTGTTGAGAAATGTGTCCCAGTCATTGTAAAACTACATTCATGTCTACTAAAATAAACCACATACACTTCCAGTCAAAAGTTTTTGAACAGTAAGATTTTAATGTTTTTTTGAAGTCAGTTCTGCTCACCAAGCTGCATTTATTTGATGCAAGGTACAACAAAAACAGTAATAGTGTTACTATTTAAAATAACTGTTTTCTATTTGAATATATTTTAAAATGTAATTTATTCCTGTGATTTCAAAGCTGTATTTTTAGCATCATTACTCCAGTCACATGATCCTTCAGAAATCATTCTAAAATGCTGATTTGCTACAGAAACATGTATTATTATTATTATTATTATTATTATTATTATTATTATTATTATCAGTATTTAAAACAGTTGTTTTTTTTTTCTTTCTTGAATGAATAGAAAGATTTAAAGATCAGCATTTATCTTAAATAAATTTTGTAACATTATACACTATATTAGTGTTTTAAATTATTTAAGTGTATTAAATTATTATTATTATTATTATTTTGTGGGAAAGAAATTATAGAAATTAATACTTTTATTTAACAAGGATGCTTTAAATTGATCAAAAGTGATGATAAAGACATTTATAATGTTACAAAAGATTTCTATTTTAAATAAATGAAACATTCATCAAAGAAACCTAAAAAAAATCTACTCAGCTGTTATTAACATATTAATAATACATTTTTAAGCAGCAAATCAGAATATTACAATGATTTCTGAAGGATCATGTGTCTGGAGTAATGAAGCAAAACATTCAGCTTTGAAATTATTTAAAAAGTTGTTTTAACTAGTAAAAATATTTCAAAATTTTACTGTTTTATTCTGTAATCTGGAACAAATAAATGCAGGCTTGGTGAGCAGAAGAGACTTTAAAAAAAAAAACATTAAAAATCTTACTGTTCAAAAACTTTTGACTGGTAGTGTATCACTAACAAACTCTATATCACATTTTGCTCCTAACATGCAAATTTGCCTAAATTTATATTTAAAAAAAAAAAGTACTACAAAAATTGCATCAAAATTATTTATTGATGTAGCAGTCTGATAGTGCATGTTTCCAAGAGTCCTTAAAGCATATCCACTCTTCACAGAAATACTAGAAGGTGGTTTACATATGGGATACATGCAGCATGGCAGAAAATACTATAGTAAACCAGGAGACGCTCCCTTATGCACTACTGAAGCTCACGTTTATAATACAAGATCAATAGCAGAGCAGTGCCACTGTAAGAATAGTACATCACTAAGTGAGCATGATAAGACAAATCCTGCCTTTTTTGCAGTACTTTGGCAAGACATTGGTATTACTTCAACATTACATGTCTAACACCAATGTGTAGACCTGTGGAAATAAAACAGGTGACTGTGGCCAGCCAGCCACCTGCTAATTTCATACATGATGTAAACTTATTTTGTTGCTACAAAACATTAAAATTATTATTCCCAAAACAGGGCTTTTCATGCATCATTTTTTAAAAGACAATTTAAGAGAACATATTTTGAGAAAATATTCTCTCAGAATAGTTCAAATTAGTAAACACATACTCACACACAGCTCCCAAGTATGGAGAAGTCTCGTACATTGTGTAAAAACTGAACTGAAAGTGATCACACACGCAGTCGTACTATAAGTACACCTAAGCTGTTAGAGGCAGTATATAAACGTCGTAAATGGTACAATACAGTTCTTGCTTCTAAAAAATGTGAATGTGAAACTACATCACTGGAATAATTCACAGCTTTGGGAAAATCAAATGAGAGAGGCTTAGATTGTACGGACGCACGTATATACAAAAATTACTAAAAACTCTATAGCTTCTATTCTATGATGTATCGTTTGAAATAGACTTCTTAATTCTAGTCAGAAAAGGCATACAGTTGAGGTCAAAAGTTTACATTATATTAAAAATGTTAATTATTTTACCAAAATAAGAGGGATCATACAAAATGCATGTTATTATGTAGTACTGACCCGAATAATATTTCACATAAAAGATGTTTACATATAGTCCACAACAGAAAATAATAGCTAAATTTCTAAATATGACCCGGTTCAAAAGTTTACACCCCCTTGATTCTTAATACTGTTCTCTTACCTGAATGATCCACATGGCTGTTTTTTTTTTTTGTTTAGTGATAGTTGTTCATGAGTCCCTTGTTTATCCTGAACAGTTAAACTGCCCGCTGTTCTTCACAAATTCGAACCCTTTCCAACAATGACTGTATGATTTTGAGGTCATCTTTTCACAGTGAGGACAACTGAGGGATTCATTTGCAACTATTACAGAAGGATCAAAAACTCACTGATGCTTTAGAAGAAAAAAAGACATGCATTACGAGCCGGGGGTGAAAACTTTTGAACAGAATGAAGATGTACATTTTTCTTATTTTGCCTAAATATCATATTTTTTTCCACTTAGTACTGCCTTTCGGAAGATAGTTACATGTTTCCCAGATGACAAAATAAGTTAAATTTATCCTGATCTTCACATTCAAAAAGTTTTCACCCCCCAGTTCTTAGTACATCGTGTTTCCTTCTGGAACATCAGTGAGCATTTGAACCTTCTGTAATAGTTGCATGCGAGTCCCTCAGTGGTCCTCAGCGTGAAAAGAAGGAGAATCAAGAGGATGTAAACTTTTGATCTTGGTCATTTTAATAAATTCAGCTATTATTTTCTCTTATGGACTATATGTAAACTTATTTTATGTGAAATATCTTATTCAGGTCAGTACTGAATAAAAAATAATATGCATTTTGTATGATCCCTCTTATTTTGGTGAAATAATTGACATTTTTAATGATTCTGAAAGGGGATGTAAACTTTTGACCTCAACTGTAGTTTTGAACAAACTATAAAATGTTTTACCAAAGTCTGTTTTGGATATCAGGTTCTGTAGTGGTCACACACCAGGTTTTCGGACACAATCACAGCTTTAGTCAGAGTCAGAGTCTGAGTCATCATCTGTGAGAAAGAAGAACGTGTTATTTTGGAAGCAAGAGTCTCTGAATAACAACAGGAAAGGGAAAAATGAGATGGGGGATTCCCAGTGAAAAGTATTATTATGGTGGTTTAATGCATGACAGTTGCTAGAACAGTTTTCATACATTTAAATGATACTGCAGGAGTTCAGTGTGCCTGGTTACAGGTATCTAGATTAAAAGCTACACTGTGGATGGCTATTTATGAGTTTATGAAGCCACACTTCCTAAAAAGCCACATAACCTTTCACTTCCTATGTCTAGTCTTAAAAAGGAATCTTACTCAGTGTAAATAAGACTCCTGTATTGATACCTTGTGTGTTTGGTGGTTCCTCACTGGAATCACCTCCCTTGAGGAAGTTGGCCAGTTCATTAAAGATGAAATAAAAGTCCAGGGCGAAGAATATTGTGGTAATGAAGCCAAAGACCTAAGAAGCGAAAGAGAAAGAAACACAGAGACATATGAAACCAGTGCAAACATCGCACAAGTCACATGTATAACTACACATCAAAAACAAACAGTGCTGTCACTGATGGTGACGATAAAATAGAATTAGACAGAACTGATGTGAACCTACCCCAGCGGCCTTTGAGGCTCCATCCACATATTTTGACACAGACATTATAGAGATGATGAAAAAGATGATGGAAGCGCTGACACAGCGCAGGAAGTCCTTGATTAAACAACAGGCGTGGTGGTTTGGAAAAAAGGACAGAACTGGTAATCATGGACAAATGTTATAATCTAATGCTCTGTGATGTTCCAGCATAGTAATTGTGTAGGTCAGTAAACTTACCATGAGGGGCCAGTGAAAGCCCTTAAATCTCTCATTGAATTTTGTAGAATAAGCAAACAGCAAGAAGAGGGCAGCCAAGAACTCTATTAATGGAGCTGTAATGAAGGCAGCTGCTGTTGAAGCAGCAAAGCACACAAAGCTGATGAATGACATCACCTGAATGAATAGGATACATAAGCATACATTTTAATTTCATTATTGTTCTTCATTATTTTGTTAATTGCTGAAAACCGGTGACAGGATGAGTGCATCAGACCTTTCCCTGCTGAAAAAATCCCAAAACAAAACAATAGAAATCACCACAGAAATTCTAATGGTTTCCACTACAAATACCATTACAAACCATCAACTTTTAACCATTAAAACCATTAAAAATGGTTTCCTGTAGTGTGTTTTGGGACATATTCCATTAGGATTTAGTGGATTTAACAAGCCACCAATACTACGCAAGCAATTACCAGTAGAAACCCACAGGGTGCATTACAGTTCCCATTAAAATCAATACAATTCCCATTATAACCAGTAAAACCATTACAAATTTTGTAATGGTGTCTATTGTTTTTTTTTTTTTTTTTTTTTTCAGCAGACATATTTTTATTTCATACCAACTTTGATGTTTTGACTTTTTTTGTAACTTGCACTGACAGAGAATAAATAACTGTGTGTGTGTGTGCGTGGAAAAATATGAGGGGCGTTTTGTGACCTCTGTAAGAAAGCCACTACTAGCTTTNTTTTTTTTTTTTTTTTTTTTTTTTTTTTTCAGCAGACATATTTTTATTTCATACCAACTTTGATGTTTTGACTTTTTTTGAAACTTGCACTGACAGAGAATAAATAACTGTGTGTGTGTGTGCGTGGAAAAATATGAGGGGCGTTTTGTGACCTCTGTAAGAAAGCCACTACTAGCTTTTTTTAAAACTCCCCCTTAAAATGAATGAGAAAAGTTTGACCTATATATTGTAGAAAATAGCTAATTTACTAAAAACATTTCAGAACAAAAATATAATCGAAGAATAACCAGTGTAAACAAATCGATAAAAAATAAACTAATCTCAAAAGAATAAATGCCATGATTTACGTCGCACTTCTTTCTTTCCAGATGCCAACAGCAAAAAAACTTGCAGCAGATAATAACATTTAGCAGATATAGCATACCTCAAAATAATGACTTATGCACTATTGTGGATGGATGTAACATGATAAAAGTCGAAAAGCATACCACTTCACCGAGCAGCAGTAGTCCTTTTCGGGAGGTGATGAATTCTTTACTCGGGAGAAGAGAACGGGCTATGGTCTGTCGTGATCGGTTATTCTCCGGAGCCTCGATGTCCCCCATGCTCACGCCGATGAAACTTTTCTGTTCCCGAATAAAGTTCACAGAGATGCTTCCTACTCTCCGATATGAGACAGCTACTTTTCGCAAATCGGCATAACTTTCCACGGAGTGGAAACGGAAATAATGACAGTGCGGAAACGAAGCACACAAAAGAGCAACATCTGCATTCCCGAAATCTGGAGACCGTTAATAAGTGAACAGAGAATGTGGGCGATGCATCTCTCACAGGATGGAGTGGCAG
Organism: Labeo calbasu; assembly: GCA_019740295.1. NCBI lineage: Eukaryota > Metazoa > Chordata > Actinopteri > Cypriniformes > Cyprinidae > Labeo > Labeo calbasu. The sequence continues at coordinate 23,579 of JAHKKF010513871.1, read as the reverse complement.
CTGTAAATATATTCGTGCAACAACTGCACATAACTTCCTTACTGAACAGACCTTACGCTGTGTTTTGAAGCCTATCTTTCAAAATCACAGAAGGGTGTTGATACTTAGTAACTTAAACTGTCGTCACGTGTTGTTCATAATAACCGACAATAAAGTTGTCAGAATGTTTTTTTTAAAGTCTACCATGAAAAAAAAAAACAATATATATATATATTTGAGGTCAGGGATAAGTCATGAATACAATTAACATTATTTTGGTAATATTTTTAATACATCACACTGTGTTTATATTGTACATGGTTTGAATACATTCATTATAGCGTCAAATCAAAGTAGCATAATAACTATGGATAACAGCAATCTTTCAGACAAAGTGCAATTTTACAAAATCAGTGTTAATGTTGAGACAAGATCCTTACCCTGATAGCACACATACATCACAGAGACATCTATCTGACGTCTGCATTTACATCTGCAAGACATATTTTTTAGAGTGTTTGCTCATCTGCAGTACATCTATAGGACGTTTCATACCAGATGTCAAATAGATATTTATTTATTTTTAAATCTGTCAGACGTTTGTACACAGCAGATGCTTTCCAGATGTACGCGTGGTAATTTGTGGATAGGCTTTGCCCACTTATATGTATTCAAATGACCCAGATAGCAGTATATCTGCAAGATGTCTGTTAAAGGTCGTTTGAGCTGAAAAGCATCTGCTGTGTACGAACATCTAACAGATTTCTTTAAGATGTCAGTTTTACATACATTCTAAATCATAAGCATCTAATGAACGTCTTTTTGATATGAAACTACCTATAGACGTATTGCAGATGAGCAAACACTCCAAAAAATATGTCTTGCAGATGTAAATGCAGACATCAAATAGACGTCTCCGTGATGCTATCAGGGGAGCAATCTGCATTTCTGAACAGAGAATATGGGTGATACATCTCTCACAGGACAGAATGGTTCATTCATTTAAAAAATTAATACATTATTATAACAATACAAGTATTTTACAATCTTATTTTGTAGGACTGTTCGCAAAATGAGAGCGCTGGTCTTGCAGAGCTTTAATTTCTCTCTGTTTGGGCCTCTGTAGTGGTTCTTGCCTTGTTGAATGTGATTTTTTGGAAAAGGATATAGCCATCATAGGACCACAATGCTGCAGCCATAAAGCCCACGATCTGTCAACCAAAAGACTCCATAATGAGAAACATGTTGTGTCATAATTTTTGGGTCATTCACAATGAATAACATTCGAAAAAGTATTAAAGACTTAAGGCCTGCATAGTGCTTAAAAAGATAAAGAGAGAGTTCCAGGAATGAAGGGTGTATATGTCCTCACCCCTCCGCCCAGAGTGCCCTTCACTGTGTATGTGGAAACTGCTACCAGGCTTAGAATGCACATCATTGCAGCTGCAAAGAGGGAGTTGAACACATCCTGTGAGAGCAAAAGGCCATTACTAAAAGTTGTGTTTGCAAAGCTGCAAATACAGGTATTGATGGTGTTATACAAAGTTCTCTGAGCAATAGTGCATTAATTCAATCAAGCACATTAGACTTATGCTCTTACAATAAGGGGCCAGAAGAAGAAAGTTATAGTCTTGTTGAGTTTCAGTAGGTAGAGCAGAAGAAACCCAAGTGTGATGAAAAACTCCATGCATGTTGCTGCAATGTAGGGCGGCATAGAAGCTACTGCATAACACACAAAAGCAACAAAAACACACACCTGAAAATAAAAATAAAGATGATTTTTTTTTTAAAGGAATCTTGGTAAGATAATGTGCAATACAGGCCTACATGGTTACCCAAAATATCAAGCCCATGCCATTAAGTAAGTGGCTGCCAGTGACTGAGCATTTGTCCTTTCCAAAAAGTATCAAAAATAGCAATACTATAATGTTAAATTTGTATGCCTCACCATTTCTGATATTTTCAGTAGACCTTTTGTGGACTTCAACAAAGCCAAATCAACTTCCATTGTGGCATTAATTTGATCTTTGTGCGTAGTTTTATGTCGATGATTTGTTGTCAGCTTGTCAGTCTCAACACATTACTTCCTGAGTGAGAGTTTCCTTTTAGTCTCAGGAAATGACTACATGTGCTTTTTTAAACCACCTTTTTTTTCTTCTTCAACACAGTTTTCAGGAGCATAATCCGATTCTCTGTTTATGGTATACATTCAGACATAGGCTTGATAAGAACTTAAATCAGGGGATAATATGTCTGCATGCACTGATAATTATAAAGTGACTGCAGATTATGAAGTGATACACAATAAAAACTGTCTTTATCATAGCTACACTACCAGTCAAAAGTTTTTGAACAGTAAATTTTTTTTTTTTTTAAGAAGTCTCTTTTGCTCACCAAGACTGCGTTTATTTGATCCAAAATACAGCAAAAGCATAGTAATATTATGAAATAGTTTTACTATTTAAAGTAACCGCTTTCTATCTGAATATATTTTAAAATGTAATTTATTCCTGTGATCAAAGCTACATTTTCAGCATCATCACTCCAGTCTTCAGTGTCACATGATCCTTCAGTAATGATTTTAACATGCAGATTTGCAGTTAAAGAAACATTTTTATTATTATTATCAATATTTAAAACAGTTCAACATTTTTTAAGGACTCTGTGATGAATAGAATGATCCAAAAATCAGCATTTATCTGAAATAAAAAGTTTTTGTCACATTATACAATATAACATTTAAAAGCTTGGAGTCATTTTTATTATTTTAGAAATTAATGCTTTTCTTTAGCAAGGATGCTTTAAATTGATCAAAAGTGATGATAAAAGACATTTTGATTGGTAAAAGATTTCTATTTCAGATAAATGCTGTTCTTCTGAACTGTATTTATCAAAGTAACCTGAAAAAAAATCTACTAGACTGTTTTCAACATAATAATAATAAATATATATATTTTTGAGCAGCAAATCAGATTATTAGAATGAATTCTGAAGGATCATGTGACTGGAGTAATGATGCTAAAAATTCAGCTTTGATGCTGCGTTCACGCCATATCGTAATTACCGTAATTTCGAGATGACAACATGTGACGTTCTACTCGTTCTAGCAACGCCTAAACAGAGTGGTACAGGTGGTACAGCGGTCATGTGGTACAAGTCGTAGCTCTCAGTTCACAAGTTGTAATTATGAATTCTGCGAGGACGTGAACACTGTTTACAAGTTGGAATCTCGTAATTACGGGCGTGAACGCACCTTGAAATCACAGGGATAAATTACATTTTAAAATATAATCAAATAGACTTTAACTAGACTTTAATAAACACTTATTTTAAATAGTAAAAATAAGCAGAAGAGCAGAAGAGTCTTAAAAAAAAAACATTAAAAATCTTACTGTTCAGAAACTTTTGACTGGTAGTGTATGTATATTGTACAGTAGCTGCTCTATGACCTGGAGAGCATTGTTGATTCTGTCAATCAAAATAAAAGTCACTATACTATTTTAACTCTTTCATGAATTGATCAAGCTATATTACAAACGATGTAATCTACTTTGTTGTAACAAACAAACTATATGAAGCAAACGCACTGCTTGGTTTTTGCCGCGCCTTATTAAGGTTAATTAATTTAGTAATTCAAATTAGTTTTGTAATTTGAAGTTCTGATATAGCATCGTTTTTCGACGTGGAACAAGATACAAGCAAACAGGTTTCCTGAAAATGTCAAGTACTGCTTGCAGATAAACGTTCTCCCTTATTGTTGCAATATATTTATATTAAAAACAATATAAATATTCCCCTATACATTTCTGCGCAATAATAATAACAATAACAATGCAGGCTTATTTCGATATAAGATCATCGTACATTTTAGAAATATTTTAGTGACTTTTATTTTGACATGTTTTGGTTGCTCATTAGTGTTGCACGTAGCACAACCTACCATTGCAAGTTTTGCGCCTCATGATTTCATATCACACTTGTATATTTGTATATGTAACTACTAGACGTAAATGAAACAACCGAGATGATTGGTAACTTCATAAAACAGTTTTGTCGTGTTGTTTTACCAAATCCACACACATCTCTTTTAACAGATGTACTTGTCCGGCAAACGCCTTCACTGGGAAAGCATTTAATCGGACATTCGCGGAGCAGCAGCACATCTCTCAGCCACCGTAAGTCCTGGCCCAACTTCCGTTCTACGCAATATGACGGCGACTACAGCTCTCATTGTTAATTATTTTTTTATAATATCTCTTGGTCAGCTCGTAATTTCTCCTAATCTTTCCTAACCGAGTTATGTTATGCTCAATAAGCTTTGCATTAACAGTACTGTCATGAGCTTAAGCTTGTTGCCTTGTCCATCCCCGATCCTTTGACTGTTGCCATAGAGATCTGCCGGGGAATCCGAGAAAGGTTTCATTATGTTGTCTTATTCTCAAGGGAAACTGGTTAGAAACGGCGAGGAGAAGAAATCAGTGGTGAGTTGAATCTTAATCTGGATGAATAGATCCTCTTATCTGAAAGAGAGGGTCAATTACACGGCTGAAAATACAGTGAACATAATATTGCTAAGTCTGATTATGTTGTTGTTATAAAATTTGGATGCACTTTTGTTCAGATTTGGTTAGAGGGAAATATTGCAAGTGGAAAAACAACATGTCTGGAATACTTCAGCAAAACCAGTGACATTGAGGTAATACGGTAATTGTGAATAATGAATAATAATTCTCACAGTACCTTAAGTTTCACTCCCACTATTCTTATTCATTTTTTTAATAGACAATAAAATGTGTTTTGTGTTTTAGGTGCTAACAGAGCCTGTGTCTAAATGGAGAAATGTACAAGGATGCAATCCATTGGTAAGGATCAAGTGACACTTGATCCATTTAGTTGTAAACTTTGCATATTTGATTATCTTGTAAATGTATTTTATTCTTCCACAGGGATTGATGTACCAGGACCCGTCTAGATGGGGACTCACACTTCAGACATATGTCCAGCTGACAATGCTGGATCGGCACATCTTACCAATGGCATGTACAAATCCTCCTTCATGTCCCTATAGTCACACTTGTTTAGTTGCTTTACGTGTATCTGTTTCTGTTCTGCAATACAGAAATTAGCCTCCGCCTTCTGTGTGAACAGAGGAAATGGAATGCGAAACATGTCTGCAATAACCTGTTGTTTCTCTTTCTGTTGCCACAGTCAGCACCAATCAGAATGCTGGAAAGATCTATTTACAGTGCAAAGTACATTTTTGTGGAAAATCTTTATAAAAGGTATACTTCCTCATAACGCTGAAAGAGCTTTACGTCCCTACTGGTGGACCAAAATGGGTAACACTTTATTTCGGTGTCCTTCTTAGATGTTACATGTACACAAAAAGTTTTTGGACGGTAAGATTTTTAATGTTTTTTAAAGAAGCCTCTTCTGCTCATCAAGCCTGCATTTATTTGATCCGAAATACAAAGCAGTAATATTGTGAAATATTTTTACTGTTTAAAATAACTGCTTTCTATTTGAATACATTTTAAAATGTAATTTATTCCTGTGATCAAAGCTACATTTTCAGCATCGTTACTTCAGTCTTCAGTGTCACATGATCCTTCAGAAATCATTCTAAAATGTTGATTTGCTGTTCACGAAACATTTGTTATTATTATTATTATTATTATTATTATTATTATTATTATTATTATTATCATCATCATCATCATCATCATCATCATCAATATTTAAAACAGTTGAGTACTTTTTCAGGATTCTTTGATGGAAAAAAAAAAAGATCCAAAGAGCAGCATTTATCTAACATAAAAAGCTTTTGTAACATTACCATTCAAAAGCTTGGAGTCAGTATAATTTTTTTAATTAATACTTTTATTTAGCAAGGATGCTTTAAATTGATCAAAAGTGATGATAAAGACATTTATATTTATAATGTTACAAAAGTTTTATATTTCAGATTCTTCATCAAAGAAACCTGAAATAATTCTACTTAGCTGTTTTCAACCTAATAATAATAATAATAATAATACTTTTTTTGAGCCACAAATCAAATTTCGGACGGATTGTGTGTCGAGTAATGATGCTAAAAATTCAGCTTAGAAATCACAGGAATAAATTACATTTTAAAATATATTCAAACAGAAAACAGTTATTTAAAATAGTAAAATATTTCAAAATGTTACTGTTTTTGCTGTACTTTGGATCAGATAAATACAGGCTTGATGAGCAGCAGAAACATATTTAAAAAACATAAATTTTGCTGACTAAACTTTTGACTGGTAGTGTACTTACTATAGTAATAACAGTAAGTTATACATAATTACATTCAACCCTAAACCAAACTTTAATTGCTTTTTAATTTTGCTCAGTATTTATTTATTACACTATATCAAAGACACCTTAAAATAAAGTGTGACCACAAAATGTATTGATCATTAAATGTGTACTAATGGTAAATGAAAAATAGTATTTTGTTTGGTTGACAGTGGAAAGATGCCTGAGGTGGACTTTGCTGTTTTAAGTGAATGGTTTGAGTGGATCATAAAGAATATTGCTATTCCTGTGGACCTTATTGGTATGGCATATGTATCTATATTGCATTACAACATTGCATGTTGCTTGTTACAAGTGGATAACTAAAATGTAATAAATGTTTTTATAGTTTACCTGCAGACCTCTCCACAGACATGCTACGAGAGACTAAAGCAGAGGTGCAGAGAAGAAGAGAAGGTTATTCCCCTGGTGAGCTGTTGTTGAGTTATAAATGAACTGCTGTGCATGCAAAACTGAAGTGAAACAGCAATTCTGAAACAACCCAAAATAGATTATGTATCTCTGCTGCCAATGGCGGAAGAGCAAATGGCAGCCACATTTTAAGTTTAAAACCTAAATTTACGTGTTAGCTCAGAGAAGGCTAGATTACAAACATTGCAAATTTTTATCATCTATTACACTTTCACTTTCATGTTTACCTTTTAGGAATACCTGGAATCAATCCATAACCTCTATGAGGACTGGCTCATTCATCACAAGTCATTTGAGGTTCCTGCTCCAGTTCTGGTGAGTTTCTGCCAATAGTCATTGGTTAAAAAGCCTTATTGCATTATATGATACATATTGGGATTATACATTGCTGGGTTGAAAATTAATGAGGGCTTGTGGCAAAAATGCCACCAAAATGAACAAAAATGCCCTATAAATTCAAGACAAAAGGGCAAAAAATATCCCTGCACAAATAAACAATATATTACTGCTGTCACAATTAAACTGAAATGTGAAAGTGAATGGAAAGTGTCAATTTATCCAGACGTTCAAACTGCATTAGGTCATGTCCACACTAATATATTTTCGTTTGAAAACGCACTATTTCAACTCCGTTTTGGCTTTCCATCCACACTGAGACAGCGTTTTGGTCAAGGAAAATAGAGCTTTTTGAAAACGCTCTCTAAGGTGGATAAATTTGAAAATGACGTTTTCGTGTTGTATTGTGGACTGTTAAAATGGAGGCTTTTGAAAACGATGACGCATATTGTACCAGTAGACATCTGTTTATACCAGTAATTGTGTCTGTAATTGCTATTCACTTTCACACTATTGCTAAAGATATTTATGTTACTTTGTACACTCTTCATATTACAGTCCAAAAAAAAGATGACAGAAAATGTACTCACAATTGCTGTCCTTCAGGAAAACATGAGGGCAGCTGCTTTTTAGATCAAACGTAAGTGAGCGTGACATGGACGCGTCAGTGAAAGATGAGGTATTTCCGTAAATAAATGATTCCTGCCCAAAAAATGTAACATTTTCCGTTTAGTGTGGATAAGAAACGTTTGGAAAACACTAGTGTGGACGGAGAACATTTTAAAACGAAAACTCTGTTTTGAGATGTATCCGGATTATTGTAGATGCTTTTATGCGCTGTTTTGTGCAGCGTTGAGCCTTATCAACCTTATCAAACGTGTTTCTTACTTAGGAATGCATTGGACAATCAGAGTCGCTTAGATTATTTAGCAATGAAAATGCACCAATCAGAGGCGCTTAGATTAGTCAGCACTGAAAACACTGAAGCTATTAATCAGCACACAAGCTTGCGAGTTCCCTGATCATAAACAACAGAGTGCAGATACGTTGTAAATAAAAGATCAATTTCATGGCTTCAGTGATTATAACGGGTGTTTTTGCATAACTTGTGCTAGACTTGGTTAAAATAATGGACCGATATATCTGCAACATCACTGGTTGTGGGAGCTGTGCCCGATCTGATGGCATCCTTGCTCAGGACAACCTTATTAAAGGAAAAGTCCACTTTCAAAACAAAGATTGACAGATAATGTACTCACCTCCTTGTCATCCAAGACGTTCATGTCTTTCTTTCTTTAGTCGTAAAGAAATTATGTTTTTGAGGAAAAAATGTCAGCATTTTTCTCCATATAATGGACTGATATGGTGCCCCGATTTTGAACTTCCAAAATGCAGTTTGAATGTGGCTTCAAACGATCCCAAATGCGGTTGTAAACGATCCCAGTCGAGAAAAGAAGGGTCTTATCTAGCAAAACGATCGGTTATTTTCATAAAAATAATACAATTTATATACTTTTAAATGTCAAATGCTCGTCTTGTCTTACTCTGCCTAGACTGTTTTTTTTTCTGGTTCATGACAGTTAGGGTATGTCGAAAAACTCCCATCTCATGTTCTCCCTCAACTTTAAAATCATCTTATATCGCTGTTTTACCTTATTTGTTAAGGGTGTTTGATCTTCTTTGCATGTTCACTTTGCAAAGACTGGTTCGGTACTTCTGCAGCGATGTAGGGTGATTTTGAAATGATTTTTCATTTTTCGACATACCCTAACTGTCATGAACCAGAAAAAAAACAGTCCAGGCAGAGTAAGATAAGACGAGCATTTGACATTGAAAAGTATATAAATTGTATTATTTTTATGAAAATAACAGATCGTTGCGCTAGATAAGACCCTTCTTTTCTCGACTGGGATAGTTTACAACCACGTTTGGGATTGTTTGAAGCCGCATTCAAACTGCATTTTGGAAGTTCAAAATCGGGGCACCATATCAGTCCATTATATGGAGAAAAATGCTGACATTTTTTCCTCAAAAACAATTTCTTTACGACTAAAGAAATAAAGACATGAACATCTTGGATGACAAGAGGGTGAGTAAATTATATGTGAATCTTTGTTTTGGAAGTGGACTTCTCCTTTAAAGAGCCTTTTGTCTATGAAGCCAGAATGTGACGTGCCCAAAACGAAACAAAAATGTTTTATATTGTTTTCTATATTGATATTAATAATCATTATTACAATATGAAGAACAATAATCTACAATAATGATTTTTTTATAATATTGCATCAGTAGAAGCTCTTTTTTTTTTGTATAATTTAGATCCAATTTTAAACAGTCTATTGTTATTGACAGCAGTTTAATATATTGATTACAGTAATTGGGTAAATTTAAGTATTTGACATTTAGGACAACATATGGTTTTTATAGTAATAAGGTGATTATAAAAATGTTATAATAAATATTGCCCCTTAACGAAAAAGTTTCTGACCCTGATATATTGTATAATCACCTGTTGATGAGCTAATTTATAAATAATGTTCCATTCACTAAATCATGGAGTAATTTGTCTTTTCACTTCGATGGGCAGGTAATCCCAGCAGATCATGACCTTAAGAAGATGCTGCATCAGTATGAGGAGAACAGAGAGAAGATACTTATGGCACACTGCTAAGTAAAGGATCAAAAGACAATGACAGTCATATCAATCCATAAATATGTCTTCAGCTCTTATAGAGACAGATGAAGCAAGCACTTTTTTTGACTTGAAACTGGATTTACAAACATTCCTACAGCAATGAACAGTTGATTTACATAGTAGGATTTGTGAATTAATTCATATGATATAGTGTTTTATTTAAATGCTGACTTTTATGATTATTATTTTTTATTTGCTGTCTTTGTAAATTTGTTTAAGCACCTAAGGGACATAGTCTTTTTAGTTTTAGTTTTGTTTATGGAACCATTCCATATTACGTAAAAATACTGCACTTTGAAACATTGGTTCTTTTGTTATGTCAGTAGACATTTTAAAATTCAGATTGTCAATTCCAGAGCGTGTAAATATACTGTATGTGATTTGGTCCTGCATTTTACAGTAAAGGTTCTTTTATTTTCATGAATTCTCTTCATCCTGCCACTTGCAGAAAGTGTCACTAACAGAAAAAGACACAATGGTCAGTTTTTGTTACTGAAGGTGTTACTGTGACCAGTGTAATTTATACTGTATAAGGTATTGTTTTAAATAAACTGAAAAAGTGATTGGAAAATATTGATTTTATTACACTGTAGTCTAAAGTCACATAAGTTTTATGACGTGCTCCACTGTAGCCTCAGTAGTACTGTAAGAGCAATACAAAAATTGTTTGCATCTTATTACCTTAAATAACAGATAGTATAATATTGATGCACAAGGGACCTCTTTTACAAAACGAAGCCTCGAACACCATTTTTTAACACTTATTTTAACCCACATTAATCCAAGGTTAGACATTCCAGCAGAACAAATGTTCCATTAAGACAAGTAAGTGCACATTTATCTGTCTCTACATTAAGTAAGGCACAGTACCTAGAAAATCAAGCTCTAATAATCATTTCAACCCAAGCGGGTTTATGAAAATGATAGCAGCAAGAAACCTTCCTTCACGTCAAAAACCTATGATAGAAGCTAAAAAGACAAAGGGCACAGACATTCTTCCAGTCACCTTCATAATTACCAAAGCTAATCCAAAATCAGGGCTTCATTAACAAGAAACTTCCTATCAATAAAAACCATTACTTGCACAAAGACATTTTTGGTACACTGTAATATACTTGAAATGCTTTGTGTCTCTAAAGCATCACATATGTTTGGACTAGTTCGTCTTCTGGTTGTTGAGGTGTGGGACTCTTGCGTCCATTTGAGCCCTCATTGGGAGTCTGACTGTGGTCAGTTGGTGGTCCGAATGCTGGTGTACATGCGGTCAGTGCACTAGGGATGTAGATAGACTGAGGAGGCTCTTTAATGAGGTTTTCCTGTGCAAGAATGCCATCAGATCCAGCACAGCTCCCACAACCTGTGATATTGCAGACAGGATCCTGGGATGGGCTGCACAGGATGGGTAGGCTCATTTCATCTGGAGATTTTGTGGGTGGAGCTGTGACGACATCATTGGGTCCACTGCATGGCTGACCGTGTGCGGTTTCCTCTATGGGGTATTTAAGAGGTTCATCTGCAGGGAGTTCCTTCATGTGCATTTTCCCCATCTGCTCAGTGAGCTCAGCCAGGCAGTCTTCTGTTGAGCCTTCACGGCTGCGTCCTTGCAGCAGCTTCCCGACTTGAAGAACCAAGGGTTTGTCATCTGACGGCTGGGCATCTACAAGTGTATTTGGGATGTGTAGTTTTCTATGGCCTGGAGTGGTCTCGGTGTGTATGGCTATAGACTGGGGGCCACTCATGTCGGTACTGGCCTCGTGGAACAGACCCGTGTTGTGGCTTCTGGATCCAGCCCACTCCTGAGCTTTGAGAGGCTGCACAGATCTTTGAGACTTTCGGAAAATGGGCTTTTGTCGGATGGCCAGGTCTGGGTAGTTCTCCCGCATCTCTAAGATAGACTTATCATCGGTCATAAATGAGTTGGGCGGTCTTTCGACATCAGAGATAGGACCTTCTTGAGACTTGTCAACTCCTTGATCAGAGTTATGACTTTTAAGTGACTCCTGTTGATGTTCTTCCCCTGGGTTTACCAGTGAGCTGCCTTCAACATGTCCATCCTCTTTAAAAACATCCTCCTTAAAAACATCCTCATTTGGATTACATATGTCATTGGTAGGTTCTGAAACTTCTTCCCCAGCAGTGAAGGTCAGAGAAGCAGCTCTTGTTTGGATGATCTCCAGACATTCGACATGTGATCTCTGGTTCATGAGCTCCAGAAGGTGCTCACACTCTAACCTGGCAAGGAAAAGGTCGAATCCCATATTTTTGGCCTTGTCAGGGTCAAATTTGTCTGACAGTCTGTACTCAGTGTCTGTTTCCATGTAGTATCCAATAATTTGAAGAATACTTCTGGCAAAAGGCAATACTGGCTTGATGTAATAGACAAAGTGTCCTGTAAATGTCTGAGAGAACAGGGGGAAAAACAGTCCTGATTAACTGTATATAATATTTTATTGTATACTGAAGAATGGTCACAATGCATTAAGGGGGTGAAAACTTTTGAATTTGAAGATCAGAGTAAATTATTTTGTCCTCTGGGAAACACGTATCTTCTGTAGCTTCTGAAGGGCAGCACTAAATTAAAATAAATATGACATTTAGGCAAAATAAGAAGATGTACACATCTCATTCTGTTCAAAAGTTTTCACCCCCTGCTCTTCCATCTGAAGCATCGTTGAGCATTTGAACCTTCTGTAATAGTTGCATATGAGTCCCTCAGTTGTCCTCAGTGTGAAAAGATGGATCTCAAAATCATACAGTCATTGTTGGAAA
>JAHKKF010513871.1:0-10997 GCA_019740295.1 Labeo calbasu | reverse complement strand
ACCTTCTGTAATAGTTGCATATGAGTCCCTCAGTTGTCCTCAGTGTGAAAAGATGGATCTCAAAATCATACAGTCATTGTTGGAAAGGGTTCAAATGCTGGAAAACCAAAGAATTTGTGGGACCTGAAGGATTTTTCTGAAAAACAGCGGGCAGTTTAAGTCTTCAGGACAAACAAGGGACTCATGAACAACTATCATTAAAAAAGCAAACAGCTGTGGATCATTCAGGTAACAACAAAGTATTAAGAATCAAGTATATGTAAACTTTTGAACAGTGTCATTTTTATATATTCAACTATTATTTTCTCTTGCCGACTATATGTAAACGCCTTTTATGTGAAAGATCTTATTCAGGTCAGTACTAAATAAAAAAAAAAAAAACCTCAAACAGAACTTAAAAATTAGCTTAAGGAAGTCAGCAAAAGCACCCTAAGATGGTATGCTGGTTTTAACTAGTCTTAGTTTGCCTTCCGGCCTGTCTAAGATGTCTTCAGATGACCTAGTTGGTGTCTAATCTGGTCTAAACAAGTGATAATGACTCAAAATCCTTCTAAAACCAGAAAACAGATCAGCCTGAACAGACTAGGAGACCAGTGAAAAACCATCTAGGGCTGGTTTAAACTGTTTTTAGCATTATCAGCTCTTAAAAAATCAAAAGTCGTTATCTATTAACGCAACAGACCAGTGTTAAAAATTACGCTTGAGGTCTAAAAGAGAAAGAAGAAGAAGAAATGAATAATAAATAAACCAGCATAAAATAGTTTGCTGGTTTTAAGTGGCCTCCCAGTGTGGCTAAGCTCTCTTGATGGTCTAGCTGATCTCACAGCTGGTCTGAGAACTGAAAAGTATCCTAAACCCTTCTAAAACAGCTCAGTCTGACCAGGCTAGGAACCAGATAAGAACAGGAAACCATACCATCTGAGGCCGGCTTATTATCAGCTGTGAGAGTAGAGAGGACACTCCTATCAACAGCGGCTTTTATTTACCTTTAATGTTTTAATCTCTTTCTTCCACGGAAACAAAAACAGGTTGACACAGAACAGCTCCAGTAACTCGGCGGCTTTTTTCAAGTCGTGGACTCGTCTGTGGTAGTCTCTGTGCTGGGCGCACTTATAGAGAGTCTCATAGAAGTCCAGCGTGTTCAGTTTCTTCCGCGCCTCTTCCTCTGATAGCAGCAGCACGCGTCTGGCTTCATCTGTCACCTGTGGTTCTGAACACACTTTCAGATTGCCTTCACAACTAACTTTGTCGTAGTACTGTAAATACTTAACGAAGACATCTTTTCGCGAAACAGGCGTTTGATCTTCGACGCTGTTCGTCATGACTGTGACAGAAAGTGATCAAGTTGATCAACTCCCGATGAGGAAGCGAAAGTAGACAGTATGCAAATGAGGAGTGGTTATGATGAATATGCAGGTATCGTAAACGACGCAAATACGGAAGAACCTCATATACTCGTTTTCTTATTGTAGTTTAATAAATGAGCGGGATTACATTACTCAAAGGCTTACATTTCTATATATGTCCATGACCAATAAGCGAAACGGTCCCGTAGGCATCAGCGACGTAATAGCGATCTCATTGTCATTCTTCTCAGCCTCAGCAGACACCTGAAATACCTGCATATTACACATCTATAAGTATTTATATTTTTTACTTAATTAAACCAGGGGTATTGTCCGTGATTTGTCCGAGAAACGGTCGCTGGTATACCTACATGTCACCATTGTTATTCTTCCTTCGAATGAAGGAAACATTACTGACATCTAGTGCAGAAAATAAGTAATTCTCATGACTTGCGTATAAACTAATGTCCAGAAGATGGCGATGTAATCACAAAATTGACTCTCATCCAGGTCAAAAACATTTTTGAGTGATGACAGAAAGGGAAATACCTGAACTATGAACTGAGTATCCCTGGAGGAAATTCAGCTTAAGTGGAAAATGTGGAACATTTTAAGTAGTCTTGTGTAAGTATGTGGTGTATGAAATGGTAGGTCTTAATACTATGTACAACTATCAAAATCTGACGGCCCTATACTGCCACAATACTCTTTATTTGGAAATCTATGTGGAGATACTGACCTATGAGTTATACAGTAATACAGTTGAGGTCAAAATTTTACATACACCTTGCAGAATCTGCAAAATGTTAATTATTTGACCAAAATAAAAGTGGTCATACAAAACGAATAAGATATTTCACATAAAAGATGTTTACATATAGTCCACAACAAAAAATACTTTGATTTTGAAATTGTAAGTTGAATAAGTTGAATTTATAAAAGTGACCTTGTTCAAAAGTTTACATACGCTTGGTTCTTAATACTGTGTTGTTACCTGAATGATCTGATTTGATATGATATGATTTTGAGATCCATCTTTTTACACTGAAGGCAACTGAGGGAGGGGTGAAAACTTTTGGACAGAATAAAGAGGTGTACATTTCTATTATTCTGCCTAAATATCGTTTTTTGTTTTTTATTTTTTTATTTACTACTGCCCTTCAGAAGCTACAGAAGATACTTACATGTTTCCCAGAAGACAAAATGTTACATTTACCCTGATCTTCAAATTCAAAAAGTTTTCTTCCCCAGCTCTTAATACATTGTGTTTCCTTCTGAGGTATCAGTGAGTGTTTGAACCTTCTGTAATAGTTGCATATGAAAAGTTGGACTCTAATACCATATAGTCATTATTGGAAAGGTTCAAATACACAAAAATGCTGAAAAACCAAAGAATTTGTAGGACCTGAAGGATTTTTCTGAAAAACAGCTGTGGATCATTCAGGTAACAACAATATTAAGAATTAAGTTTATGTAAACTTTTGAACAGGGTCATTTTTATAAATTCAACTATTAGTTTATCATGTGGACTATATGTAAACATCTTTTATGTCAAATATATTCATGTCAGTACTAAATAAAAAAAAACAACATGCATTTTGTATGATCCCTCTTATTTTGGTAAAATAATTAACATTTGCAGATTCTGCAAGGTGTATGTAAACTTTTGACCTCAACTGTACATGAGGCAAGATAGACTGACAAGGCAAATGCTGCTTACAATCAGTTTTTTCAAGCGTTCTATTAATCAAAGAATCCAAAAAAATTGTTTCAACAAAAATATTAAACATCACAACTGTTTCCAACACTGGTAATAATAGGAAATCTGAAAATTCAGCTTTGCCATCACAGGAATACATTACATTTTAAGATTAACTGAAATAAAAAACAGTTAGTTTAAACTGTAATAATGTTTAACATTACCGTTTCTACTGTATTTTGATCAACTAAATGTGGCCTTGGTGAGCATAAATAATGTGTAATGTTTTTGAATGGTTGTATAAACAAAAATCTTTTTGGAATATAACTCCATATCAGTACCATGTAATTTATAACAAACAGTGTTGAGAAGGTTACTTTGGAAATGTAATAGGTTACAGATTACAAGTTAACCCAATTTAAAATGTAATAAATAGTGCAACTATTTCAATTACTTTATTAATTTAACTGATTACATTTGATTAGTTTTTGATTACTTTTCTAAGTTTACATTTAGTCATTTAGCATTCACTCTTATCCAAAGTGACTTACAAATGAAAAGCAATCAAACCAACTTCCAAAATCTCTTGCATTAAAATTATAATTTATTTTAAACCACAGCCACCACAAAAATGTAGCACAATTTAAAAACTGTAGCACCTCTTTATACTTTGAGATCTTTCTGAGTTTAAATACTAATTTAAAATTATAAAAAGAAATAGTAACTATTAATACAAAAAATATTCAGATGCTATACCCTTTTGTAATCGTTAACATTGATAAGAAACTGTAATTTAATTACACATCTTTTTTTGTCAGTAACTTTTTTATCAGATTACAGTTACACTTATTTGTGAAAAAAATTAATAAATAAAAAAATAAAATCTCTGTAATTTCACTTATTTTACTTTACCTGACCACAAATAGTCAGTAGATGGTAAAATTCATATTATAACTTGTGCCTGAATTATGTTCAAAATAAGTTGTTTTGAATGGTTGTGGCCTACTTATATTTCTGCAGTGTAGTTAGTGTGATAGAGTTGTGTGGATCACCATGTGTGTCAGCTCTGGATGAAATGAGCATTCCTCTGGTATAGTTTAATAGAAGAGGAGCTCTGGGATAAGAGGCTAATTAAGGGCAGAGCTATGGCACAGGCCATCTGTTCAGGACGCTTTCTGCGAGCCCACCATGCAAACAGGCAGGAGAGAGATGAATATCCATATCAGTGCTTGCGAGAGGCTTGTAATGCATTATGAATGACAGGAGTCAATGAGCAAAATGGTTCAGGAAACATTCTGTCCCTCTGGAAGCCTTTAGTGTACAATCAACATCTGTTACTAAACTGCACAATTTCTCTGAAACTTGTCAGCGGTAAATGCAAAACAAAATCTGACATTGCTGTTTATACTGAATGTTGTAAAATTCATCCAATAAAATATTGAGAGATGGACATCTCTAGATAGAAGTCTTGTGTTTTTATTTATTTAGAGGATACAGTGGTAAAGGAATAAAGACTCTAATACAAAACATACATCAATATCGGCAGCTCTATGAAACAGCATTATCACTTTGGACAACCGACCACAACATAGTGACAGAGAAATAACACATTTGAGATGTATTCTTTAAATGTAAGTCAACATTTACAATGGGCTTTGATGCTAAGGTGCTATTCTGGTGTTAGAAACAATATCCATGTGGCCTAATCATACTGGTGAAATAGTTCAGCACACAAATGTAAGCCAGCTCACATCAGCTCACTAAATGCAGCTAAAATTCACAAAACCCTAAAACAGACGGAAAATAAATACTATGCAAACAATGGGAAATAGATCTTCTTTACGAATTTGGCAAAATTGCTTTAAATCGGTACTGTATGTGCTTATTTTATCTTTATGCACACATAATTGCTACAGTCTTGTGCTAACAAGTGTGAATTAACGGAATAGTTTACCCCAAAATGAAAATCTGCTAAAAATATACTTAAATTCACCTATCTTGGATGACCTGAGGGTTTCTTCATCAGAACAGACTTGGAGAAACTCAGCATTCAGACCCCAGCTGATCGTTTAACTTGTGAAGCTGCGTGTTTGTAATAAATAAATCCATCAAGACGTTTTTAACTTCAAACTGTTACTTCTGACTGAAATACGAGTCCTCTATAGCAACAGCAATGCTATCTCACGGCCAAATTGTACGTGTTTTACGAGGTAATTCGTACTATGTTCACTCATATGATTTATACGATTTCTGTGACGGTTAAGTTTAAGGGCGGGGTTAGATGTAGTCCTTCATACGAATTCCTAGAACGTCTATCCACAATGTTACTTTCATCAGAGAAAAGTCGTCTCGTCTAAAATCAGGAGACATCCACCTTTGTCTTCCCATAAGAGTAAGCGAGGCAGTGTTGCCACGTCCGCGGTTTTCCGGCGGAATTGGGCTATTTAACACTATTGCCGGGGGTTGTTTTTTTGTCATCCTGCAACCACTGAAAAAAGCCCCTGAAATAAGAATTTACCAGGGGAACCCCAGCAAAAAAGAGCACACAAGAACGATCCCCCCTCGAAACGTGGGCTGGTTGTGAGTAGCAGTTGGGCGGCCATTGAGGCGCGGCCATTTGTAAATTTTATGGGTGTGGCTTCTGGTCTAGTTATTTTTAGCTGTACAAAACAATTTCTGTTGCAGTTTGATATCGCATACTGGTGTGTCTTACCATATTATTTTAATGTATTATCTTAATTATGAGCACACTGGTTTGTAAAGCAAACAGTTTTACCATTTCCTGCATTTTTTTATTCTTCTCCTTATTTCCCTCACAACGCGTCATCAGTCAACCATATTGGCGACACTGAACGTAAACAATGCCACTAAATGAACGGAGCTAGCAAATTTAGCTGATTGTCTGATGCTGTGGTCAATTATTGGCATGTTTTGGGCTGTACTAATTGGTCGGACCAGGAAAAACATTTGGAGTGCTATTGACAAAAGTTATAACAAATCAAGGAGAAGAGTGCAAAAAACTGTGTGAGGAACAAAAGGCGTTTGTGGTTGGCCAAACTAAAACAGGATTTCCAGTGTAAGAATCTTCAACATTCGTGTTTGTTCTTAATTTTCAGTCAGGTAGGTAATATCTTAAGTAAAATCTTA
Source organism: Labeo calbasu (assembly GCA_019740295.1). Classification (NCBI taxonomy): domain Eukaryota; kingdom Metazoa; phylum Chordata; class Actinopteri; order Cypriniformes; family Cyprinidae; genus Labeo; species Labeo calbasu. The sequence continues at coordinate 4,805 of JAHKKF010513871.1, read as the reverse complement.
GGCTAATATCTTAATTAATTCTGCTTGTAATACTGCTGGTTTGAGCTGGTTTAAGCTGGTCATGTGCTGGTCCTAAGCAACTAGCTCCTGCTCAGAACCAGCTCATAACCAGCTTATAACTAGCTCAGGAGGACCAGCTTAAACCATCTCATGACCAACTAAGGACCAGCTCAAACCAGCTGCAATGCATCAAAACATACCTAACCAGCACATGCGTTTTTTTTTTTCAACAGGGTAAGTACTTCTCTATATGATTTAGCAGCTTCCACATGTTTTTTCCATGGTTTAGACAGCATAAATTAGCAGAACAACTTATTCAGTAGTACATTAACTGCAGTCAATGCTGTTGTTTACATCTGAGTATCACCAAAACGGCTTTGCACTTTAAAATATTGTCAAACTATCATCAGGACTCATGTTGATTACTTGTGGATTATTATGATGTTTTTATCGGCTGTTTGGACACTCATTTTGACGGCACCCATTCACTCCAGAGGATTTACTGGTAAGCAAGTGACATTACTGCTAAATTTGTTCAGATGAAAAAACAAACTATATCTACACCTTGGATGGCGTAAAGCTAAATGTTCTGCAAGTTTTCATATTTGGGTGAACTATTCCTTTAAACTTGAGGGTTTACAGACAGTATTATTATTACAGTGTGGTGGCAACAGCTAATACACCTCTACTCATTACATCATAGAACATCTGGACCATTTCTTCATCTAAGATGCTGACCGATACAGCTCACGCCTTTACAGAGCTATATGAGCAGAACGAGACAGCCTCAACATCTATAAAAATACCTTGTAATGCTACTTAAGATGTGCTGTTATAGAAAAAGTAGCCTTTTTTCATAGTTGAGGAGTATAAACTTTTTAACTAAGCATTGGTGGAAGTCAAAAGTACTATAACATTAGAGTCCAAAGTTGACATCCATTCACAACTACAATAAATAAATAATGGGCCATTTAATATTCATTTCTGCTTTGAGCTGCTTTTCACTACACAAGAAACGCATTCATGCATCAAATTCAATTTAAAAATCCCTTACAGACCCTCTTTCTATAAGTATATACTTTCGTGCGGTGGCGAGAATAGAGGTGAGGTGCCATGCAGTGTCATTTCTGGGCGGCTTTTAAATATATATATATATATGTATCTTTTTGGAAAATGAACATTTCTTTACTTTAGCATGTTAATCTAACAGTCATGGTGATTATAGGCACATTGTATATTAGAAACATGCATGTGGGGAAGCCATTGTGTTGCAATGAATGAAGTGGGCAATGTTAGAACAAAAACAAACGAATTTGATACATAAAAGTTTTGGAAGCTCAGAGTGTGTCCAGCGACAACTATCTCACATTTCATTTCTGACATCAATGCTACAAAAGCAGTTGAGCTACTTGGTTACCTGTCTCAGCTCTTGTGTTATAATGTACACAGCATCAATGCAGTTTAGGAGAATTATGTAAAATTGTTTTACACCCTTTGGCAAAGTGTTCCCTACAGCCCTTTCTAACTATAGTTTGTATTGTCATATGCATTGATATCACTTGTCACACATCTGCTGTCTTATCCTAATAAGATATTCAGATGCGTTTGAGACTTTAGGAAAACAGTAGTCTCTGCAAACAGAAGGAAATATAAATAAATCACAGTGATCTATGAAATAAATACTAATAAAGTTCAGTGGTTCTCAACCTTTGACCGTACGGCTCGCCTTTGATCAAGTCGATATATGAAAGACCTATCTCTGCTAATATGCAAATCTTGTAGTTTTGTTGTAATAAAAATAATCTTGATGTCTAATAAATATGATTTCAGTTTAATGTCGCATGGGTTTATTATTTAATTTTAAAAAAAATATAATTTACAGGTAAAAGGTTAGCTGTTTTAGGTGTGTTCAATTTGGACTGGAGCTAAACTCTGCAGGACAGTGGCTTTCCAGGAACAGGTCATCCAAAATGTGAACAAATTAAGCATTACATCACTTGTTCATGAAGGGATCCTCTTGCAGTGAATGGGTGCCGTCGGAATGAGATTCCAAACAGCTGATAAAAAAGGAAGAAAAAAAAAAAAATCACAATAATCTAAGTAATTTATACGACTCCATCCATGCACAATCCATCAATTTAATATCTTACGAAGTGAAAAGATGAGTATTTGTAATAAATAAATGCATCATTACACATTTTTAACTTTGCTGTTAACAAACCATTGTGACTAAAAATTGTTACTTGTCTCATTCAGAGAAGAAACAGATTAAACCCTGTTTACAAGCAAAAAGAGTTGAAAGCGGTTCTAAACAAATATGTCAGTGGATTTTGATGTGAGAGGGCAACGGGATAGAAGTTTTCACTGGAAAAAAAGTGTTAGTATGGGTTATTTTGGTATTTTGGCCAGAAGAAACTGTTTAAAGTTAAAACGCCTTAATGATGGGTTTCTTTTTTACAAAAACACAACTTTCCCTTCACAAGATGTTAATTGATGGACTGAAGTTGTGTGGATTACTTGTGGATTATTGTGATGTTTTGATCAGCTGTTGGGAATCTCGTTCTGACGGCACCCATTCACTGCAGAGGATCCACTGGTGAGCAAGTGATGTAATGCAAAATTCTTCCAAATCTGTTCAGATGAAGAAACAAACTCATCTACATCTTGGACGTTCTGAAGGCGAGTACATTTTCAGCAAATGTAATTTTTGGGTGAACTATTCCTTTAAGATTATGTTAATATAACTCAATTTAAATATTTTAAGATGTATTGGGAAGTTTAGTTTAGGTCTCCTAGTGGGCCCTGGCCCTCAGGTTGAGAAGCACTGACGTAAAGAAATGATGTATAAAAAAGCATGGAAAAAGCATATTGATTTTCTGATGACATTCAAATTGCTATTAAAGGTAATTTCTCATCTTTGCTAGTTATTCTATGAAATTTACAAAATATTATCTTAAAAAAACTTTTAGTTTACAAAACATAAATTATTAAAACCAACCCAAGATTTGAAGAAGAAAAAAGTGAGAAAAGTTGTAACAGACAGTCATGTGGAAATACACAGTCACTCATGCAGGAACACACATTTTCACACTAAAAAGAAAGATACATTTCTATTCTTACATAAATTTCTCTATTATTACAGTCCCAGGTTTATTGATAGGTTTTCTGCTCTTTCTGACCTCCAGACCATTTCAGTGGTTGTTGAAAATAACTGTGGTGCTTGTGAAATTGAAATCATCTATCAGTCTACCAAAAGACGCACGTTGACATCTAATTACACCATAAGCAAAAGACAAGGTGAGGTGACACACAAAAAAGTGGTCGATAGCCCTGTGCTCTTATGGCGGCTCCCGCAGTGTCACATTAAAACAGGAGGTGCAGTGTCCGTGTCGGCTGAAGTGAGAGGTAACTGTGGGCTTCTGCAGGTGTCGGGTTCAGCCCGGGGACCCCAGCCACACAAAAGAGTCCCTCTCAAAGCTGGTTTGGTACAGGTGACATATGAGCGTGTTGGAGTGGCCAGAACTACAGGATCCTGTCGGAAACGCTGTCCTGAGGACTGCTGTCCGTTGTAGTGTGTTTAAGCAGATCCAGGGGCATCAAAGGAAGGGGCTGGTTTTGTTCACTCACTACTGTCTCGTATGGGGGCGCCTCCTCTAAAGGTAAGGTTGACAAAGAGATGGAGGCGATTGGCTGGTGCCTGAAGTCCTGTAGTCTGGTTGGGTAATGTGAAGAGCCACTTGCTGACACCCAAGAAGCACCAGCGAGCAGATCCTCCATCTCTCTGTGACGGTGTGGGGCGGGATGCCCCCGGCACGGGTCTGTGAGGGAGTAGGGGGGTGGATCGTCCGTAGGAACATATATCTGGGTCCCTTGTCCCACACATTCATCATAACTGAAAGAAATAAATATTGTTATGTATACATCTGATGTCAGATAACATTTCAACAATATTATGTAATGGATGCATTTATTATCAATACACTACAGCTGAGGTAAAAATTTTACATACACCTTGCAGAATCTGCAAAATGTTCATTATTTTACCAAAATAAGAGGGATCATACAAAATGCATGTTAAAATAATAGATACATTTATAAAAAATACTGTTCAAAAGTTTACATACACTTGATTCTTAATACTGTGTTGTTACCTGAAAGATCCACACCTTTTTTTTTTTGTTCAGTGATAATTGTTAATGAGTCCCTTGTTTGTCAGAAAAATCCTTCAGGTCCCACAAATTATATATGAACCCTTTCCAACAATGACTATGATTTTGAGATCCTTCTTTTACACTGAGGACAACTGAGGGACTCATATGTAACTATTACAGAAGATTCAAACACTCATTGATGCTCCAGAAGGAAACATGATACATTAACAGACAGGGGTATAAACTTTTGAACAGAATGAAGATGTGTACATTTTTCTTATTTTGCCTTAATATCCTTTTTTTTCATTTAGTACTGCCCTTCAGAGGCTACAGAAGATAGTTACATGTTTCCCAGAAGACAAAATAAGTAAAATTTACCTTGATCTTCCAATTCAAAGTTTTCAGCCCCCAGTTCTTAATGCATTGTGTTTCCTTCTGAAGCACCAGTGAGCATTTGAACCTTCTGTAATAGTTGCAAATGAGTCCCTCAGTTGTCCTCAAAACATGGATCTCAAAAGTATTAATTCTGAAATTAAAAATTCTAAAAAGTATTAAAAATCAAGTGTATGTAAATTTTTGAATGGGGTCATTTTTATAAATTCAACTATTATTTTTCTCTTGTGGACTATATATAAATGTCTTTTATGTGAAATA
>JAHKKF010513870.1:2608-21252 GCA_019740295.1 Labeo calbasu | reverse complement strand
AATAACCATAAAACATGGCCTCCTTTGGCCTCGATAACAGCTTGCATTTTTGCTGGTATTGTTTTTATGTACTTTTCCACAGTCTCTGTTGCTACTGACTGTAATTAGGCATCTGAATTAAAAAAAATAATGAAGTGCATTACTATTTTTTCCTGTCTTTGTTGTGAAACAGTAAATTTGAAAATTTGTGGTTAACAGCAATAATTATATTTTAGCATTAGAAACACTACTGTGACTAAAGAGCTTACACATATTGGTGGATTAACCATTACAGAAGCATAACAAATATTTTGGTAATCACCAATACTGTTTAGGGCAGCTGTGGCCATATATATACATACATACATAAATACATTGAGTGACTGGATCAAAAATGGCTTGGATGTGAATTTTTTCCCTTTTTTTTTTAATGAATTAGAGACAAAATAAGAATTCATAGGGGTGTTTACTAGTTATGGAGCGCCAATGCATGTTCCCTAAAGATAAAATCCCATGATGGTCTGTTTGGAGTCTGTGTGTCAGCGTTTGGCTGATGTCTGTGCTGTGTTTGGCTCATCCACAGCTCTGCTCACATGCCGGCCTGATGAGTTCCAGTGCGGAGACGGATCCTGCATCCACGGCATCAAGCAGTGCAACAAAATACACGACTGCCTCGACAAAAGTGACGAGGCTGGCTGTGTCAATGGTACGTCTCGGTGTCTGTGTGTGTGTACTTCTTTGCGGAAATCTTTTGTGCTGCTTATTCAGCAGGGTGAAATGTATCCCAGAGATCAAATTGGTTCCGCCCTTTAATACGACACCCTTCAAAGTTTAATGAGTGCAGACCTGTCTGTCCATAGCAGAAGCGTGTCCTACTCAAAGAGGGCTGCGTCTAAGCGGTAATAAGCTTTCAAGTGTGGAAATAAATTGGCCAGTGCTTTTGAAAGTGGCTTTTATATGGAAGAAGTGCAGAGACTTCACCAACTGTTAAAGCTCCAGTCTGTATCTGTGCACTAAAGACCTCTGAGCATTTGTGCTTATGTGAGAGGAAACCAAGCTAAATTTAAATGAACTTAACAAATCAGCTGCCATCTGTTCTGTAAGCATCTTTTGCTTTTTCTTCCCCTCTCATGCTTTAGCCACAAAGTGTGAAGGACCTCTGAAGTTTCTCTGTAGGAATGGGGAATGCATTGACGGCAGCAAGGTGTGTGATAATGTGAAGGACTGCAAGGATCGGTCGGACGAACCCAAGAAGGAGTGCAGTAAGAAACCTATTTGTTGACATACAGGAGTACAGAGCTATAAAATAAATGTGGATAGTTCAGTTCAGATTATTTGATCTTGGAGAAATTTATTAATTTGAAATGTTTGAGCTCGTACTGAAATCTTTGACTTTCGTTTGTACATCTGAGATAAGTTCTCTCTGAGAATATTAAAAAAAATAGTAAAGTGTATACTTTGGTGTTTCTTGCATGCATGACTTTTTTAAGTTGCCCTCCAGTAACTAATTATATCCTTTAAAACTCATCTTTAATAATTAAAAAGGCATATTTGTGCATTTTCCCCATGAAAATAATTAATTTACATCATGAATATGCTAATTAGCCACTGCCTCCACTCAATCACACCAGTTCAGTTCAGGTAGTAAGCGCTATACAAATGGCAATATTGTATAAATGCTAATCGTTATGTCATTTATTGCAATTTTGAGAAGGAATCTGTGAGTGAATTTATTCAAATATAATCACTAAAATTCATTTTAGCGATTATAGTTCATCGCAATCTCACAAAGTTCCATTAGAATTAATAAAGCTTTAAACTGCTCAATGAATCTCTTATTTACTTTGTGTCAGCACTTTGTTATAGTGAGAGGATTCGCATATGTGCAGAACTCAGCCCTGAACAAAACTCTGGCGTTTTGAACACTGAGTGGATTCTGACTAACTTAAACATCTTTAATTTGCCATTGTCAAGAAATCAACAGATATGTCTGTGATTGGCTACAATGCTCAACGCACCAATAATGCATTGTAAATAGAATCCTGTGACTAGATATGATAAGCCCCGCCCCACACGTCAAGTACGTTTACATGGACAACAATATTCCGATTTTAACACGATTAAGACAATGCTCTGATTGAAGGAGAAGTCCACTTCCAGAACAACAATTTACAAATAATTTACTCATCTCCTTGTCATCCAAGATGTTCATGTCTTTCTGTCTTCAGTCGTAAAGAAATTATGGTTTTTGAGGAAAACGTTTCAGGATTTTTCTGCATATAATGGACTTCATTGGTGCCCCGAATTGGAACTTCCAAAATGTAGTTTCAATGCAGCTTCAAAGGGCTCTAAACAATCCCAGCCCCGGAAGAAGGGTCTTATCTAGCGAAATGATCGGTCATTGTTTTCGAAAAATAAAAATATGTATACTTTTTAAGCACAAAAGCTTGTGTAGCACAGGCTCTGGTATGCGCGTCCACGATTCGTTCATTTTGAACGAATCTTTAATGTGACTTGGGAAGAACGAGTCGTCTCAGGGAGTGATTCATTCAGTCACGCATGTGCAACATCCTATTAGGTTCTGTACTGGAATTAGTTCACCTGTTTCGAGTCTTTGGGTTTTTCAAGTCGTTCGTTCATCTTATAGGGCTGTCAAGTGATGCTGATTTTGCTAAAATGAACGAAATGACTAAAAAAAATTAGTTCATTTTGCTGAACGAGTCTCAAAGGTCAGAGTCGGTAAAATGATCCGAACTTCCTGTCACTACTGCGAATCACATCTAAGTTCATCGTCTGTGTACTCCGGCTTAAAAAGGTATGTCGAAAAACTCCATCTTATTTTCTCCTACAACTTTATAATCGTCCGACATCGTTGTATCTTTTTGTTTGTAAACAGCGTTTGACTTACTTGCACTTTCTTAGTCTTTGCGCGTTCGCTTTGTAAACACTGGGTCTGTAGATCTGCCTACGTTCCATGTGACCTTTCGACGTGATTCAATAGTACGTGAGCGCACATCGCAGATCCTGTGCTACACAAGCTTTTCTGCTTAAAAAGTATAAAAAAATGTATTTTCCAAAAAAATGACCAAATGTTTCACTAGATAAGACCCTTCTTCCTCGGCTGGGATCGTTTAGAGCCCTTAGAAGCTACATTTAAACAAGATAAATAATTAGATTTCTGATGTCCATGTAAACGTACTGATTGATGGGATTGGTTACAAATTTATGAGGGTAGGAAACAGGGGCGGTTTCAAACCGTGTTTTTGAGACTGTCTTTAGTACATTGCAGTTTAAAGAAGAAAATGTCAAGAAGAAAATGCATTTTTTCATTATCAACAAATGAAGACGAATATACAAAATATACTATTGTAATAATAAAAAGTAATAAGTAATAATAACAAATATACTATTGTAATAATACAGTTGTACTTTAAAATTGTGCTAAAAACGTATTATTTTAAATTAATTATTATTTACGAAACAGAAATTAGCACAAGAGCGCAATTTCAAAACAGCACCAATGGGAGGGGAAATTTCTGCGGGTGATTTTTTTTAACAATGCGCAAATGAAAGAACAGAGACGCAACATCTCATTTACATATCAACCAACGCAATATACCAAGCATAGCACAAATTAGCGTTGTCGCAAAAAATAAAGAATAAAGAAACGGAGGCCAAAAAATTAAGGTTTGCTAGAAGTTCTGATAGAGCTGGTATTGCGTGACTCCTAGTTGAGGGTTCCAAGTCGTCTTTTATTTCCTGAAGCAAATTAAAAACAACATGGCTTGGCAAGCAATGTGTTCGAATAATGTGTTCTTCTGGCATTCCAAATAAATTAATACATGTGGAAAAAATCCTCTCCCTTCTACCACATGCTCTCTGTTCTCTGCGGTGCCTCCTCCTAGCAACAGCAATTGCAGCCATTTTAAGCACAAAATAGTTTAAGACACGTGTTAAATAATGGCGCAAATGGTAGTAATTTGACGAGGGCAAATGTTAGTAAAATTCATTTGAATTCTCTCCTCTCATAAATTTTGCTTCTGAAAGGGAAATAACTGTGTTCAGCGCTAATTCATTACTGCATGTCTTCAGTAAAACCTGACAGTACAATTTTAATGCCAAAAGGCGGTTTGTGCTGGCACAAACTGTTAGTAAAACTGTCCCAACATGTTACAATACTGAATTCTTCACTTTCAAGTTTAAAACCATCAAGCTTTTTTGGGCAGAAAACTAAAGGAATATCTTTAATTGTGTGTTTAGTTGACAGTGGTTTTATAAATGCTTTTCGTTATTTATAAAATGCTGCAAAATGGTCAACAAAAATATTGGAAATTATACAAATGTAATGCATATGTTCCCAAATGCATGTTGTAAGCAACATGCAGAAATGGAGTTCATGTGGAGCAACATTTACTGCTCCACACAAAGTATAAAAACTACAAATATCTCATTTTCAATTAATAGTCAAACTTCTTTATTTATTTATTTTTTTAATTAATTTTGTAAGAACAATTCTGTTTGTAAAAACCAGTTGAAATACAAAGGGTTAGTTCACCCAAAAACGAAAATTCTGTCATTAATTATTCACCTTTAGTCGTTCCAAACCCATCAGGTGTTCATTCATCTTCGGAACACAAATCAAGATATTTTTGTTGAAATCCGAGAGCTTTCTGACCCTGCATAGACAGCAACGCAACTACCACGTCAAGACCCTCTTAGTCCTGACACAGAAGAGACGACATTGTTGAATAAAGCCATTATTTTTGTTGTCTTTGCACACAAAAAGCATTCTCAGAGCTTCATAAAAGTACAGTTGAACCACTGATGTCACATGGACTATTTTAACAAGGTCCTTACTACATTTCTGGGCCTTGAATGTGGTAATTACATTTCTGTCTAATGTAGGTCTTATGGGTTTGGATGACATAAGGGTAGTAAATACTGAAAGAGTTTTCATTTTTGTGTGAACTATTCCTTTAATATGTTTTTAGGTAAGCACTTTTGATGTGATCCAGTAAGAAACCTAAAATTCACTCTGGGATTTGTAGCGACTACATAGCAACATGCTAAAAAAGCCATACAAATCAAATAGGTTACATAGAAAGTTGCTGGAGCACCACTGAAAGTGCATCGTAATTTATATGGTAGAGAAAACAAGATTTTTTTTATTCATTCCCACTCTCATATATCCCAGCACTATCTGGGTCAGAGCTGACGGATCACCATCTTCTCAGAAAATCCATTAGCATCAAAGACGACTGAAGACCTGCTGTGGTTGTTCTCGAGGCCTGAGTGCATGTGTGTGTTTTCTCACCAAACCTGGACCCTTATCCTCTTCCCTCAAATGCCACGTTCACCCACGTGCCGTAATAATCGCCATCTCCAGAGAAAGCGCTCATAACTCCATCTTAATGCCCTCAGTGTCTTCCCCTTTAATCCAGAATCCTCCGCTTGCTCGTTTGACATATGGCTGGCTCCGAGCGACGCGGCCCTGCCCCAAATTGTTCACTTCCATGGATATTGTCAGGATGCCAGCACCTACTAATGAACGCAGAGAGCTAGAGAGAACACCTGGTCCTCAAATGCTACCTTGTGAGAGAGCGCAGAAGAAAGAGAAAGCACATTGTTGCTCATTTCTGGCCCGCACTGCCGTCTCCATTTTGCCTCATTAAATTATTGTCTGCAGAATAGTCAATATGTCATGCTGCTCACTCAAGCTTTCAGACACAATATGTTCCTGGGATTCAACTGAAAACAATGCAACGCCAGTTTCAACACACTGAGTCACAAGATGGTTCAGTGCCTGAAAGTTTCAACCTCGTCTCGACGCTTTGTCTATAATATCATTCACACTCGCGTGTGTTTTTAAAACAGATCCTTGGGAATGTAAATGAGGCCTGAAGATGGTAATTGTGTTTGGTTGTTATTGCTGTAATATAGACACCCACTCATGTACATGAAGAATTTTATTTTCTTTGCCAGATGAACGAAAAAGATAATAGCTCATGTTTTCCAATACAAGGAAGCCACAACAGTATTAAACAAGTGGAGCAAATTGAAGTGATACAAAAAATAATTGCTGACAACATCAAAATGTGTCTGAATTATATTTGTGCTGCACCTACTTAGCCCTAGCTATTATTACTAACAGCACGCCTCAGTTGTTGTTATTATAACATGATATAATAATATATCACTGTAAATTTGTTTTCAGATGGCTTGTGTTTTGCATAAAGTGAATGAGTGGTCCGTCATCCCTGAATGGAATGTTTTCTGACGCTCAATCGCATGTTAATTACAATTCAATGAAAAAAGCAATGAAAAAACAAGTAAAATTTGTGTTTTTTTCCTCACTTAAGTGGGAAATACATATGTAATTTCATAATTCTGCCTTTGAAATGCGGTGAAAGTGTGCTGACTGAATGTATTTACAAAGATTTATGTTAAACATATTTAAAAATGTTTAAAAATATATTTAATGTCATTATTATCATGTTGTATGTTGTGCGATTAAATATATTTGTGTTGCACATTTATAATGATGTTGCATTTTTGAAGGGCAGTGTATCTTTCAAAATCTACATTTTAAATCCTCTCCTCTCTTTTGTAGGTTTGAATGAATGTTTGCTTAACAATGGAGGCTGCTCGCACATCTGTGTGGATCGTCCCATCGGATACGAGTGCCAGTGTCCAGCTGGCTATAAGCTCCTGGACAAGAGGACATGTGGAGGTCAGCCCTGGCTCAATGATGAGATGATTTTGACTGCAAACCAAAGCTGATTTAATTGAATTTCATACTGTGCAAGAACATGGGCCTTCAGGCTCCTGTGTTCATGCTCTAAACATCTCAAACAAAACACACTGATAACAACTATGACTTATGTATTAAACTAAGATCTCAGAGTAATAACTACATTTAAATGAAGTATGTGTAGTGTAGTCTAGGCTTGATGTGCCCTTGATCAATAGCAGGTCATAACAGACTGTCTTTTTCTATATACTGTACGATGTAGCTGTGGTCTTTATCCGTCTTGAGCGAGTGAGCATGTCTGCAGTCACGTGTGTCTGTTTACTTCGCAGATATCGATGAGTGTGAGAACCCTGATGCCTGCAGTCAGATCTGCATTAATCTGAAAGGGGATTTCAAGTGTGAATGTCACCCGGGATATGAGATGGACCCCGTAAGCAAGACCTGTAAAGCTGAGGGTAAGACCCAGATGTTTATTATGCTCCTGATCCTGACCTTTCCAATCTATTAAAAAATATATATATTTTGAATTGAGAAATCATGCTGACCAGCCAAACCATGACCATTCATTCTGAAACATTTTATCATTCAGACTGGTTGTTCATGCTTCCGGTCATCTTATATTAAATTACACTGTAGGATATGCATTCTTGAAGTCATTTTTTAATACTTTCCAGCACGTTTCATTCAGCTACTCCAGATATTCCAATTAGATCTCATCCCATGACTGACTACTACTTCCCGTGCCCTCCATGGCTCATCAGCCTTCGAGTAGAAGACCTTTGAAAAATAGCACAAGGACATGCTCCCTGAGGCCCTCAGACATAAAGAGATGTAGCAGAAGAAATGTAATGTATAAGAAGGATAAAGATAAGTTAATCCTTCACACAGAAGGCAATTGCGTCTCAGGCTGTGAGTGGAGTGATCTTAAATATGCACTCGATACATCATATATAAAGATTAGAGATGTCACTCTCTCTGTAAACAGCTTTGCGAAGTTGTTGGCATCAGTAGACACTAATGACTGACTGCTACTTATGGATCAAATCGCTTCCAGAACAACAATTTACAGATAATGTACTCACCCACTTGTCATCCAAGATGTTCATGTCTTTTTTTTCTTCAGTTGTAAAGAAATTATGTTTTTGAGAAAATAATTTCAGGATTTTTCTCCATATAATGGACTGATATGGTGTCCCGAGTTTGAACTTCCAAAATACAGTTTTTAATGCGGCTTCAAACGATCCTAAATGCAGTTGTAAAAGATTCTAGCTGAGGAAGAAGGATCTTATCTAGCGAAACGATTGGTTATTTTTATAAAAACCTTTTTTAACCTCAAATGCTTGTATTGTCTTGCTCTGCCTGAACTCTGTGTATTCTGGTTAAAGACAGCTATGGTATATAGAAAATCTCCCATCGTATTTCCTCCCTCAACTTCAAAATCATTTCAAAATCATCCTACATCGCTACAGAAGTACCGACCCATATTTTGCAAAGTGAACATGCAAAGAAGATCAAACACCCTTAACAAAAAAGGTAAAACAGTGATGTAGGGCAAGTTTGAAGTTGAGGGAGAACATGAGTTGGGAGTTTTTCGACATACCCTAACTGTATTGAACCAAGATAAAAAAAAGAATTCAGGCAGAGCAAAACAAGACGAGCGTTTGGCATTAAAAAGTATTTAAATTGTATTTTTTAAAATAAAACGAACTAATCGTTTCACTAGATAAGGCCCCTTAATCCTCAGCTGGGATCATTTACAACCGCATTTGGGATCGTGTGAAATCACATTTAAACTGCATTTTGGAAGTTCAAACTCGGGGCACCATATCATTCCACTATATGAAGAAAAATCATGAAACTTCTTCCTCAAAAAACATGATTTCTTTACGACTGAAGAAAGAAAGATATGAATACCTTGGATGACAAGGGGTGAGTCATTATCTGTAATTTTTTGTTCTGGAAGTGAACTTCTCCTTTAATTTAACTTTCTTATGGTTACTTTGAAATAAATGTTTAATAAGTATTAAGTATTTTTAGATAGCAAATTATATTTATGGGAATAATTATGTTTATAAAAGTTATAAAGAAAGGGGGCATGCCTCTGATGCCTGGGCCACTAATGTAACTTGGAAAAATGAGGAACTCAACCATGGAGGGAGATTCCATTAACCAAGCTAAGAACATAGCTATCCTCAGAAGGCTATGTTACAATGAGCCAAAGCAGCATGTAGGTCCCAGGGGCACCGCCCACTTAAAAACCCCATAGGAAGGGGGGCAGCCCACCCCTACTGCTTGACTAAGCTTAAGGGCTAAAGGGAAGTAAACCATCTACTTAAAACCTTAATACTGTAGGTGAGATACTAGAAAAGGGCTCAGGGGGCTGCCTACTTGAAAATCCCTGTTTAGGGGGCAGCCTGACCACTTAGAGTACTTGAAAAAAGCCTACATCACAAGGAAGAGACTTGACTTGCAGTCAATGGTTCGGCAGGGGAACATCAAGAAGTGTTCAAATCAGAGCACGGTTTAAAACGGAAAGCTTCTTACCCAACACCTTCTTGAAATCCGGTCTCATTCTTTTTGCTCCCGACTCCTAGAGGGAGGAGGGGCATGAGTGGCCATGCTACTCTTCTGATCCTTCCTGTGATCCTCAGATCGAGATGGACCAGAGGTATTAGAGGAAGACTTTGGATGGCAGGGTTATGACCTTCCTGAAAGGCAGCAGACTGCGCTTTCGCCTCCCTGAACTTTTCGACCACCACCTCAGCAAAGGTGCAGAAAACTCCGGAAGGCGAAAGTGAAGCATCAAGAAGAAAAGCTTTCTCCCTCCTCCTGATGTCAGCAAGATTTAACCACAAATGCCTCTACGTAACCACCATTCTGCAGCAGTCTGTTTAGTCTATGGTGCAGTTCCTCGACTACTTCAGGGGACAAACCCTTGTCCTCATCTAGATCTTTAAGCAAGTCAGCTTGGTAGGCTTGTAACGCAGCCATTGTGTGCAAGGCTCCACCAGCTTGACCTGTTGCCACATACGCCCTGCCATTCAGACATGAGGTGGTCTTGTTGACAGAGCAAGATGACTCAACCTGGAAGAGATAGCTTACGAGTGTCTCCTCTACAGGGGGCATCCTCGCATATCCGCGTTCAGTCACACCCTCAACAAGAAAGGGGAGACTCCTGAAAGAGGGGAGACCATGACCGCCCATGACACTAGATGAGCCCAATGCAGCGCTATTTACAGAATCAGATGATGCGAGAGAAAAAATGTCTAGATCCCGTTTAGTGTTCAAGCTTGCAGCAGAATCTTTAGAAAAGTCAATACCCTTCTGCCAGCTTGACCTGCGAACCCCACGATCTAGGTCTACGCTGTGCCTCAGCAGCAGGGGGACCCGAATTGTGAGACGCAGAAGCTTGTCCCTCAAGAAGAAGAGAGACAAATGCGAATATCTCACAGTGAGCGCATTCAGACCCCTTGTGCACTGACCGGACGTGCTCCTCACCAAAACACATAATGCATAGATCATGTGTTCTTGGGTTTTAGAAACCTCGGACACGGAGGCACACACTTTCTAAGACACTCAATTGCCTTGGTTTACTCCATAACGTCTTCACATGCACCGTCAAAAAACGGCTCCTGAAGACAACAAAACTTGGTGACATATTCGGCAGGAGCCCTTTTATATCTTTTATAGACGACCTGCTTGTGACGTCATGGGCCAGTGAGATTGGAGTTGTTTCAGACGTGGTTCAGACACTAGTCCTGCTAGCTGCAGTCCCCCTAGTGTCTGCTAGAGCAGTGGTTCAAACCTGTCCTGGAGGCACCCCAGCTCTGCACATTTTGTATTTCGTCCTCATCTATCACACCTGATTCAACTCATTAGTGGAGACTGCAAGACCTGTGGGTGTGTCTGATATAGGAAGACATACAAAATGTGCAGTGCTGGGGTGCCTCCAGGACAGGTTTGAAAACCACTACGCTAGAGGGCGCAGTGTGAGTTCCCTATAAGGGGAACATTGTATCATTACAGGTGTGGCCATTCAGAATGCACGTTTTTTTTTAAATGTGGCAGCATGCAATTCGCCACGTGTGATTATGGAGCTCCATGCAGGCGCCTTTTCAGATTTTTTTAAAACACTGTTGTACTTCACACAGTATCCACCAGGATGGCACAAGGAACAACATTCTGTAGTTAAACAGCACGGCCAGATCAGACTGCTTTTGATGAAAATTCATTTTTTGATAATGTCTGAGAGTTTAATACATAAAATAGCCTATTTACTGTATAAAACTGAATGAAAACCATCAGTTCTAAATATGAGGTTGATATGTAAAAGTAAGATTTTGTTTGGCCACAGTACCAAACTAGATGAAATTCACTTCCCAATTATTTCCAATGCAATAATTTTTGACCATGAGTTCTACAATTGTGACTTTTTAGGGCCATTTAACCATTTCCCCCCACATAGCAAATGCCAAAACCTTTACCGAATTTTGTACCATTCCAGTGAATAAATAAATAAATAAACTCCAAATGTAAAAATTTTCAGTCAAAAAGACCAAACAGCACCAGAGGGTTAACTAGTTCTACAGGGAGATTGTGTGGTTGTGTTCCAGTTCTTTGGGCAATTAATTTTAAATTATTTAAATTATTCCCTCAGTTCATTAAAACAAACTAATTTTTAACTTACAGCAACATCCACAGCACTCCAGCAAATTTTTTTTTTCAAAACATTTTTATTTGAGTTGTGAATGTGAGTTTCCAGTTTAAATAAGGTGAGGAGATAAAAAGTCAGTATACTGCAAATGAATAGCAATTCTATTGAAGTGTCTTTAAAGATCATTTAATGACCTTAAATTTTATGTAACTGTAATGTATCCTAATAATTTGGAAAACATATTTTTAAAGGTACAAGGTATGACTGAATGTTAAATATATTAAAAATGTAAACATATATTCTGGTTTAATGTCTTGCCCCGTCAGACTTTCATAGTGGAAAAATCTATGGTAATCAACAACCTTTTGCAACAGATAGAAAGCTTTTATTTGTTTCAAGAATGAGTCATCTGTGAACTCTTCTGTCTTTGTGCTTGTTTTAGGAAAAAGCCCATACCTGATGTTCACGAACAGGCACGAGATCAGACGCATTGACCTGGTGAAGAGGGACTACACACAGGTGGTTCCTACTCAGAAGAACGCAGTGGCCATTGATATCGACGTCGCCGCCAACCGCATGTACTGGTGTGACCGTTTTCAACACAAAATATACAGGTGACCTCATCTTGACCTTTTGGTTATTATGCTGCAAATATGGAAACGCTTTAGCTGAACACTTAAAAGGAAGCCGTGGCCATTAATATGAGAGCCAGATTTCATTTAACAGCAAAGTGCTGCTTCACATGCTTGTGATGTGTTAATTATTTTAAACTCAGGAGATATGGCTCAATTTATTTACATATCCCTCCCTCACACACTCAGACCGTTACTCTCTAGATAACACTCTCTCTAGTGAAATTAATTAAAATGAGATGCAGAGAGGCACAAAAACAGCACTTACGAAACATTTTAACTGTCATATTACTGAAACAAAGATTATGCAGGAGTTCCTTTTAGAATATATATGTATACACACTACCGCTCAAGCATTTTGGGTCAGTAAGGTTTTTTTTTTTCTTATGCTAAACAAACTTGCATTTATTTGATTATTGTGAAATATTATTACAATTTAAAATAACTGTTTTCTATTTTCATGTATTTTAAAATGTATTTTATTCCTGTGGTCAAAGATGAATTTTCAGCACCGTTACTCCAGTCTTCAGTGTCAAATGATCCTTCAGAAATCATTCTAAAATGCTAACTTCATTTAGCAGAAATGATAAAAACATCAAAATGCCAATCTTGAGAGTGCAACGTCAATTATTTGAACCCTTTGAAAAAAATGTTTGGTTTAATTTGCAGCATTGTTATTTTGAACACTGTTGTTTGGAACATGACTGCCATTGCCAACAGGTCGAAAGCACTGTGTGATGTAATACAGGAAAGGTTTTGACTCTTGCCCGTTGAAGGTCTGGCCCTGTTACAAATTGATTTAAGAAACTCTAGACACATTTTTCCATGGGCCATCTCCCTTTCCTCCTGATTGCACATTCCATGTGATCTCGCTAATTGGGGACATTCACTTTCCTAATAATAGATACCTCTGCGGCTGCCCAAAATTATATGCTATCTTATTAAATGGCAGTACCCTGCCCCTGCCCTTGCTCTCACTGCCTGCCGTCTGTCTCTTTTGGACTTACAAGTGAGGATAAAGTCCAAAGTCATTAGCCGTAACTGCTCCGCTGTGAGCTTGAACTAGTTTGGGATGATATTGAAGCTGATAATAGAAGGCTGAGGGTGAGTTGAGGCCCTACAGAGCCATTCATTCATTTCACACACCTGTGGCACTCAAGAACGTTTCTGTGAAGTAAAAGCATGAGTATTAGAAAGTGGTATTAGTTAAAAATCAGAACATAAATGATTATGCCGTCATTATATAGGCCTTCTAGGTTTTATACATCTAAAGTATGTGAAACAATATGCAGTATACATCATTATTCCATGGTCTGTCTGAATACTGGATTCTAATTGGCTGGCAGGTATGCAGTAAAACCAATTAATGCACAGGTAATTAGTTACTTTTTTAGGGAGTAAGGCAAAATTGTAATGCATTACTTTTAAAAGTAACTTTCCCCAACACTGGTTGTAATGTACAAACAATAAACACAATACCTAGCCTATAGGCTATTTTGAACGGTTTTCAGAACAAAACAAGAATGAAAAATATAAGAAGTTGCTAAACAAGCCAAAACGAATTAGGCTAATTCAAAGCGAAACTAAAAGCAAACGTGTTGTTCTCGCGCAGCCTACCTCTCTCATTCGGCATGAATCCAATTGTGTCCATATTCGATGTATTTGAATGCTAAACTATTATTTATTATGTAAAACGGTCTTACTTAACACACTTAAAAAACATCGCATGAGCAATGTGTTTGGCCCGAGCTCAGGCTGAATGGCACAGATTGTAGCCTACTACGCAGTACACACTATTTAAATTAACCAGTGTATCTGTATGTTTGGTTGACTGTATTTTATTCTGATAATTAACAGGATGTATGTCTGAATGTGTATGCTCGTAGCGATCAAACACACAGATCATTCGAAACTGCAGTGTGTTTACTTCTATTTTTGTCATCACGGTTTCCTTTTTGTGAACTTTCGCAGAGCGCCGCGCCACACAATGTGAACCAAACTCAGTAGCGTATGTCACTCAGTCTTTTCCTTTCATTTTGTTAATCTGATAATTAGGCTATTTTAAGTCAGTTATATTTTGTGTATTCATTCATTTTATATAAAGACTATGAATTAATAAAAACTGATTATTTTTAGTTCACCTTAATTTTTGTTGCTTGTCTGTGTTCTTCTCCGACCCCGCAGCTCTCTCTCTCCATTAGCTTAGTGTTAGTGGCACCAGTCCAGGTGTTTCCAGGTGTTACTCATGCTATTCCTCATTTGAAATAAATGCTATAATTCATTCAAATAAATGTGATCTTACCGCACTATTTCATCTGAGTGTCTGATTTGAAGCGGGCAGAATCCAGTAGTTAACAAGCTGTAACTGACAAAAATAACTATAATTTTTACACATTCTGTCAAATATTTTGCTGCAAAGAGCAATACTTTTAACTTGTCCATAGCTTGGCAAATAACCATGGAATAAGCGGGATAATCAACAGCTTCCCGTGCATTAAAGGATTTTAAATTCACTTTGCGTTGGGCGGTTCTACGCCTCCATGTTGTGCATTTAAAATCCTTTGATGCACGGCACACTGTCGATTATCCCTTACATAAACTTGTCTAAATGTAGTATGATATATTAGTGGGCCTTCCATTGACATTTTTTTCTGTGAATTTTGGGATATCACAAAACTGTGGATGGAAACACCAAAATGCAAATAAAATTTCCAAAAAGTAAATAAAAAATATGCTAAATATGTTACTTCCATTCATTAACAGTGCGTAAAACAATCACTTTATCACTTTACATTTGGTTAGATTTTCTGTCAGTTATGGTGACATGATTAGAATTACTAATCATGTACATTAGCATTCAGATGTTTGGGGCCAGTATGATTTTTTAATGATACTTTTATTAAAAATTGATGCATTAAATTGATCAAAGGTGACATTAAACACATTATAATGTTACTGAAGATTTCTATTTCAAATAAATGCTGTTCTTTTGAATTTTCTATTCATCAGTGAATCCTGAAAAAATCAATCATGGTTTCCATAAAACTATTAAGCAGCATGGAAATGTTTTTCAGCATGGATAATAAATGTTTCTTGAGCATCAAATTAGCATATTAGAATGATTTCTAAAGGATTATGGGGTGAAAACTTTTTGAATTTGAAGATCAGGGTAAACTTAACTTATTTTGTCTTCTGGAAAACATGTAAGTATCTTCTGTAGTTTCTGAAGGGCAGTACTAAATGAAAAAATATATGATATTTAGGCAAAATAAGAAAAATACACATCTTAATTCTGTTCAAAAGTTTTCACCCCTGGCTCTTAATGCATCATTTTTCCTTCTGGAGCATCAGTGAGCGTTTGAACCTTCTATAATAGTTGCATATACCCTCAGTGTGAAAAGATGGATCTCAAAATCATACAGTCATTGTTGGAAAGGGTTCAAATACACAAAAATGCTGAAAAAAAAAAAGAATTTGTGGGACCTGAAGAATTTTTCTGACAAACAGAACAGTTCAGGACAAACATGGGATCAACTATCACTAAAAAAAACAGCTGTGGATCATTCCGGTAACAACACAGTATTAAGAATCAAGTGTATGCAAACTTTTGAACGGGGTCATTTTTATAAATTGAACTATTATTTTCTCTTGTGGACTATATGTAAATGTCTTTTATGTGAAATATCTTATTCAGGTCAGTACTAAATAAAAAGTAACATGCATTTTGTATGATCTCTCTTTTTTTGGTAAAATAATTAACATTTCGCAGTTTCAGCAAGGTGTATGTAAACTTTTGACCTCAACTGTAAAAACATTTACAGTCATGGACATTACGGTCACTGACAGGATTTTTGCCTGTTGCAGGTTTTACAAAATACATGTAAATGGAACCAGTTTGCAGACAGAGAATTTTACCACATTCTGTCACTATGTATAAAACAATCACAACTGAATTCATGTGATTTGACTGTATTAGCAGAACCTCTAACTCTCTGTATGTCTCTGCAGTGCTTACATCCACGAGGCGAGCGACCCATCTCGACACGTTACTCTGATCGACTCCGATCTGCATTCCCCTGAGGGTCTGGCATTGGACTGGGTCCAGCACAACCTCTACTGGACCGACTCTGGCGACAGAACCATCTCTGTGGCTTCAGCGGATGGCAGCCGGAGACGCGTGCTGATCAGCACCGATCTGAGCGAACCTCGAGCCATCGCTGTGGATCCCGAGAGAGGGTGAGCAGCTATCAGACACATCTCATCCAAATGACAAAACCACAAAAGGCCAGACTGCCTTTAAAGGTCACTGAGATGATAAGAGAAGCTGTCAGTGACATGCACATGGAGGCTGTGGAGTATTACAGAGGAAATGTTATTGAATTCTATTAATCCACAGAGATAAGCTTACCGCTCATATGAATGGTTTCAGACGTGCTGTTATTTGCTCACAGTGGTGAATGCCATAAAATAGTGCTCTTGTTAATGGACAAAGCTATTTTAATAAGTCATATAGGACTGCTCTGGTTCTTGAGATAACCTTGACCTTTGTCACTGACAAACAATAGTCTTGGCAGTAAAAAAGAAAACAATCTTTTACACATCTAGTTTAAAACTAATGTGCCAATTTAGAAATGTGCTATTTGTATTGACACTTATACCATTTTCAGGAAAAGTTTAATGATTCTAAAAATGTATCCATCAAGTGAAAGACAAACATTAAAAAAATATATTTTTTGGCAAGTATCATGTATATGAATTATATAATATCATTAATTTTTTGGAGAATCACACCCCATGAAATTTAATGCCATTATTGTTCGCAAAAATGAAAAATAAAACAAAAACAAACAAACATTTTTGTTAACTGAAATAAGTCAGTAATAATAATAATAATAATAATATATGTATTTGTGTGTGTGTGTGTGTGTGTGTGTGTGTGTGTAAATATATAATTAGAGCATCTAAATATTAGATGAAAAACCTAAGACTTATTAAAACTAATTAAAATAAAAAATTAGAATTTTTCAAATAACATTTTGGTAAAGTACTAAATAAAAATGCTAAAACTTAAATAAATAAATAAATAAATAAATAAATGTTGAAAAATATTAGATGAAAAACTCAAGACTTATTAAAACATTCAAATTAAAAATGAGAAATGTTGCTTTGGTAACTAAAATAAATTTTTTGTTAAAGTACTAAAAATGCTAAAACAGCTATAAATAAAATAAATAGATCAAAACCTTAAGACTTATTAAAACGAATTAAAGTTAAAAATAAGAACTGTTGCTTTGGCAACTGACTGAAATAATTTTTTTGTTAAAGTACTAAAAATGCTAAAACTGCAATAAATAAAAAAAAAGAAATATTAAAAAACTAAAAAATGAAAACACTTAAAATTAAACAGTTATAATGAAAATGGCAAAAAAAACATAAAATAAACAAAAACAATTCAAAAATTTTCAGCTTAAATTATCTGATTATAAAAGACTTACTATGTAATTAATTTCCTCTTCTATGATTTTTCATTAAATGAATTTTTTATTAAGTTTTATGCATGACTTCAATATGGCTATGATACTAATAGATTTTCCTATCAAATAATTTTAACAAAAATAAGGTTTATCAAACATTTTCAACTCCCTAGAAAGTATCAATTTTAGCTCAGAAAAGATAGAAGAGGTGTGTGCAGGTCATATATGTATGAACTGTGTTTTTTATGTATTTTTGGAGAAAAAAAAATAAACAGGTCCAGGTTTTGTGTTGCATGGAGGGTTTTTTATGATATAAATGCTTTGCTTTCACAGGTTCATGTATTGGTCTGACTGGGGCATCAGGGCTAGGATTGAGAAGGCCGGTATGAACGGTGTAGATCGACAGGTGTTGGTGTCTGAAGACATTGAGTGGCCCAATGGAATCACACTCGGTAGGAATTATTATGGTTATTCCCCTCTTTTATTTGTGCTCTTTGGAAAGCGGAAGAGGAATGTTATTGAGATGGTCTTGTGAAAGTCTAAAACTGAGCTCTGTGACTCAGTAAGGGTGAACTGTTTGACTGTAGCGTTGTATCTCTGAATGCAGATGTGGTTGGTAAGCGTTTATACTGGGTGGACTCAAAACTGCACCTGATCTGCAGTGTGGATTTAAACGGCGCCCATCGCAGAGTCATCCTGTCCTCCAGTGAGAGACTCGGCCATCCTTATGCCCTCGCTGTGTTTGAAGTGAGTGAGTCTCCTAAATACTGTACCTGTGTGTCTCAGTTTCTTCAGTTTCTTCTGTTTCTTAACACCAGTTAGTCTGTTTATGTGTGTTTATCAGTCCATTACAGTGAATTTAGCTGCTGCCCAAGGCACTTAATAATAACTCCCACTCACACTGCTGAGAAGCCCTGGTCATATCGCTCACACGCAGACAGGGCCGACTGGAGAGTATGTAAATGAGTGTGTGTGCGTGCGTGCGTGTGTGTGTGTGTGTGTGTGTGTGGTCAGCATCTTACAGCCGACTTAGTGCTAAAGCCTTTCTTCTTTTGTCTTTGTGATTTATTAATGCAGCAGCATTTTCAGAGCTGCATGACTTGTGGCCAATGATATAGTCCAGCTCCTCGCTTGGATCTATTTTTACTTCACAT
>JAHKKF010513869.1:0-21407 GCA_019740295.1 Labeo calbasu | reverse complement strand
TGTATTTTTTATTTTTATTTAAAAACTTATTTCAAACTTCTTTCAAAAACACTAAAAATCCTAATTATTCCAAACTTGAAACGTGAAAACACTTTTATGAGTATTTAAGTATAGAGTTAAAATCGAAAATAAAAAATTATATTCAATGTATTTCGATTCACATTTGATTAGAAACTTCATGCAAGAGCTGTGAAGTTTGGACTTGGATTGTGTGAATGTGGGCAAGCATGTGGGGATGTCCAAGTGTGTGTGTGTTATTCTACAGAAGGGGTAGCTGAGTGCACAGAAAGCTAATTTTGGCCACTGCTCTCATTTCATAGAGCTAATCAAGCAACTGAAAAATCAGCTGAGGACATAAATTGCGAGTCTCAAATCAGAAGTTGCCATGGAACTAAAATTAAATTCCTTCCACAGATGGAACACTTTCAAATTGTAGGAGTCATTTTCAAAACAAAATAAGCAAACCATAATAACACCATAGTAATGTCCTCATTTGTAGGTCGCTTTGAATAACAGCATCTGCTAATTTAATAACTGTAAAACACATTTATGTTTAGAATATTTTGATTTCATGGTACTTGCGAGTATTGGGTTCATAATGCTAGCGAGACACTGGAGGCATACTCTTGAGCTTTTTGAATTTTAATGCCAAAAAATAATTAAAGAATTCATGACTTCAGTGGTTCATATAAACCAACAGTATTATAAGTATATTACATTATTTTCCATTATAGAAGGGCTGCAGTTCTAAGATTCCCCTTGGACCATCTGGTAACACTATAAATAGATAAAAATTTGTAAAAAATAATAATATAAAAAAAAACAGGTTGTGATACTAGAAGGATTGTCACTGGAGTGAAGAAAGCAGCTACTTATAAATTCCTGAAATGTTACTGACAGGATTAGATGAACAAGATCCTCCTATATTCACTTCTGGGACTTCATATAACTTTTGTTCATTTTTATCTTCCAACAGAGCTGAAGTTCCTCGCCATTAAAGCAGTTGTTTACCCAAAAATGAAAACGCTGTCATCGTTTATTCACCCTTAAGTTGGTCTTAAACCGGTATGGATTTTCTTAATAGAAGATAGTTTGAAGAAAGATTTTCTGGTGCCCACTGACTTCCATAGTATTTTTTTCCTTACTATGGAGGTCAGTAGGGGTCAGCGACCATGTTGACATCTGAACCATCTGAACATTCTTTAACATATCTTAAATTATGTTCACCAGAAGAAAGAAAATCCTACAGGTATGTAACAACTTCATTTTTGGGTAAACTATTCCTTTCAACGTCAGGATAGCTAATAAATCAGAAACACGAAATGGATACATTCAAGACTTAAAGATTAAAGCTTGGAGTCTGTAGTTATTGCATGTGAGCTTATGCTGGAAAAGCTTTTCATGAACTTTCTGTGAATACCAAGCACAAATATTGCCAGACAGCTCTGCTTAGCAGCTGCCTCAAGGGATGAGAAAATGTGTTCGCAATGACATCAGCTCCTTCCTACAGACAGCAGCGGTGTGGGCTGGGGGGATGGGAGCCGTGGGATTCATGGAAAGAAGGGAGTAGCTGATACTCTCACAAAACAGTTGACCATGACAAGTTGCCAGGCATCTCCTCAACTCTGGCTAATGATGATGTTTCCCAAACAGCAACTAGAATCATGCAACCAAAGTTCATGTTAGAACTGCTGCAGAATTAAACAAAGACTGCTGCTGAACATAATCTTGTTAGATGAGATCGAAAAAAAAACGATGTCAGATGATTCTGAAGTTGTAGAAGTAATTGGATGTGGAGAGATGGAGTTTTTCGCCATACTCTACCTTCTTCTAGCTGGAGTACACAGATGTGTACTTAGTCATGATTTGTAGCGTCGTAAACGCGCATCCCAGAGCTAGTGCTACATGAGCTTTTATGCTTAAAAAGTATACAAATTTTTATTTTTTCAAAAAAAATGACAGATTGTTTTGCTAGATAAGACCCTTCTTCCTCAGCTTGGTTTGTTTAGAGCCTTTTGAAGCTGCATTTAAACTGCATTTTGGAAGTTCAAAATCAGGGCACCAATGAAATCCATTATATGGAGAAAAATCCTGAAATGTTTTCATCAAAAACCATAATTTCTTTACAACTGAAGACAGAAAGACATGAACATCTTGGATGACAAGGGGGTGAGTAAATTATTTGTAAATTGTTGTTCTGGAAGTGGACTTCTCCTTTAACACTTTAAATTGAGCGAAAACAGCGTATCCGCGTGGTGCGGCTGACAGAACAGCGTACGCAGTTTGCATCCAGCGGATACTCTCAAAAATGGCGCTACGGTGACACAGATGAGACAAATTGTTAAATAAAATCGCTTCATAAAATTCAAATTGAACCACTGGTGGCTGATGGACTATTTTGACGATGTCTTTCATACCATTCTGGGCCTTGACAGTGGCATTTACTTGGCAGTCAGTGGGACAGTCAAAAGCGTTTCGGTTTTCATCCAAAATATCTTAAATTGTGTTCCGAAGACAAACTAAGCTTTTATTGGTTTAGAACGCCATGGGGGTAAGCGATTAATGAAAAAAAAATAATTTTGGGGTGGAGTAACCCTTTAATAATAAACACTTACATGCACAGTTTTAATGGAGCTTTAATCGACTTTTTTGTAACTTCATGGCTTAACTGACAACATAACTATGACTAACTACATTCATACTCCTAGTTTAATTTTGGTTTGAATATGATACAGCGCTATAGGCTATCCACCTTATTTTTAAATGCGGAAGTAAGCTGTTTTCTGGTAATGTGTTAGACGTCCGGTTCATAATCCACCATAGGGAAATAACGAGAAGAATATCGAAGTGCAGTAAAACAGTTTGCACTACAAACCTGTGTGTTCATAATTAAGATAATACATTAAAATAATATGGTGAGACACCAATTTGCAATATCAAGCAGCAAAACGAGCTTTTTGTGCAGCTAAAAATAGCTGGAAGCGGATGAGACCGGAAGCCAGACACAAAAAAATTACAAATGGCTGCACCCACTCTTATGGAAAAAATAAGGTGTATAGCCTAATACAGCGCGCGCAGGCATATTTGTGCGTGCACTTGAAGAGCACGCGCTGCGAGCACAGTATAACGGCTGACAGGACAGAAAGATTCGTTTTTGCGGACATATGACCTGACAACATCTCATCTGATCGCAGTTCACTGATGTTCTACTGAAGCTCCGATCGTCATCGGTACCGTTCCGGCGCTCGTTTGACTCGCGCCTGTTGCTGAGGTGACGTTGGAGCGCGCGTCTGAAAAGTCTGGTTGATGTGCTCGTTATTACGTTCTGCGTCTAAATAAACGCAATTCTTTAGTGGTTGTGGGTGGTTTACGCGCTATTTTGACACCACAACTAATAACGATATTGCCACATACTGATCCATGTTGATAGATGGCAGTGCAGCGTCTACCACCACTGTGCTATTAGTACTTAAAGTACATGAGGAACAGCAAAGCTAACAATCAACTAAAGGAATACTTTAGTGCTCACATTAACAAATTAACTTCACTGCTGCAAGATCGTATTCAGAGCTGTCTTGAATAATCCAGCGTCATCATGCAGATAGCATCATGTGGCCCCGTGTTTCCTCAGCACCAGTGCTAAGGCTCTTTAGTACTGCCGATGAGTAATTACTAGGTGAATGGGTTTGGAAATTACCAGCAGACAAGGACCTTATAGCTGTCTTGCTCTTGTACAAACCCATGGTCATTACCAGCAGGCAATTAAAGAAACTGAGCTCTAATTAAAGCAGTGCCTCGGGATTCCACCAAGAGCATCTCTAAATGAAAGGTGATATTGAAATGAAGACAATGTGCCCCTGAGAACAGTCTAGATCCATGCTAAATCTGTCCTCTGAGTGTGTGTAAAATAAACAGGCAGATGAAAATTTGTGGGGCAAGTTGCCATCAGTATGCATGAGATGGTACCAGATGGCAAAACAGTTTGTGATGTTCACTGCCACTTATCAAGTTTCAATCTGGGCATCTAATGGGCGAGACCTTTAAAAGTAAATCACTGCCCTGAAAACATCTCAGGAACGATTAGCAGACAGATACAATAGACAGTGTTGATGATATTTAAATCCATAGTTGACAAATTAAAAAGGCCAAAATGCTGTTTTCGCTGCCAAGGAAAAGTTGCTGAAAGAAAAGTTAATAGAAAGACAAGAAAATGTTTTCACCGTTAATCACAGTGCTGCTCTGAAGCACGTCACAGTCACTCAAGACATTAAGGCTATTCTGCTGATGTCACTGTCAGTATTAACTGACAGTGGTTTTCTAGGTCACTAGACAAACAGAAATATATGCAGTTACTGTAGGCTGTAGTTATTATCCTCAGTGGGTCAGCCCATGAAAATCCTGTTACATCTAGACGACATCAATAAAATATTGAAATTATTGCTTTGATTTAAAAACGCATCATATTTCAGTGTTTGATGACTTGAGGCAGAACTTTCTGAGCTTGAACTGAATCCCCTCCTACACAATTCACTGAAATCTAACTTTTCAGTTATGATATTTACCTGCTTGTTTATTAGGGCTGGGTTTTGACACAAACTTCACAATTTGATTAGATTATGATTCACGTGCTAGTGTTTCGATTTGATTCAATATCAATTATTGTGGATATATATCAGTTACAGTACATGGCAAATTTTTTCAAGGAAGGAAATCTCTCAACTAATGCAGTAGAGTTTACATGATAGTCAGTTGGTACTACATTACTATAATATTGAAGGTTAAAATCAACTGATTTGTATACAGATGCTTAAATTACACTCAGTGATGTTTTTATAATAATAAATTTAGTTACATAATTATATTTCTACTCCAATTAGTTTTTTGAAATGTAAATATTTAAATGACATCTGTCATAAAAACTTGACAAATTTATTCATACATAAATTAAACGTTGAAGAACAGTAAAAAAATATAATAAATTTGTTATTTGGTGCATGTATTTAGCAAAATGCTCCACTCTAGAGTTTATTTTTCTAGCTGACTAATGAGTTTAGTCACCAAATATGTTTGTTTTTTTGTTTTTTTTGAGGTAAAGACATATTGTTTTCAAGCTGTTATATTGATGTCTCAGTGGTTGAAACATTGATTGACAGAATGACAGGATATTAATGTGTTTTTGCTTAATTCTGCAGAGAACATATTACCTTTGAAGCCATAGCATGTCAGTGTTTTGGACCCGTTTTGCCTTGTTCTGCCCCTGTTTGAGTTCCCGTTTCCTTATTTGGTCATGTTCCTTTTCTTGTTAAGTTAACTGATTATTCCTTGCACCTGTTTTTGTTTATTATTCTGTGTATTTAGTTCTCGTTTGTTCCTTCCGTTTTTGTCGGGTCTACTCGTTATGTACTTGTGTTTCTCCCAGTTCCTTTGTGAATATTTCACGGTGTGTGCTTATTAAAGACTGTCAAAGCTCTGGCTCCAGCGCTCTCCCTGCAAGTACAAACCGTGACATAGCAGAATTATTGCGTGTCTCCAAGCAACACAGCAGTGTTTAGTTTCTGAATAAATACACGTTTTAAATTAATCGTGTGAACCAGTGATTCAAAGACCCACCCTGCGGTCCATTCGGAAGGCCTCATCCCTATGCCCTAATCCCTTCAAAGGGTTTACCCTCCAGAGTGAGCGCTTTGAAGGGTTGAAGGGTGTAGGGGACCAAACAACTGTTTCTTAAAGTGCCCTTCTGCGTCATCATCCCATGACCACATGGAGGCGCCGTCATCATGGAAAGAATCAGCGCAAAGGATCATTGGGGCCCGAAGTGTCCATCAGTTGTACCCTTCAAAATCC
The DNA here is from genome assembly GCA_019740295.1 of Labeo calbasu. Classification (NCBI taxonomy): domain Eukaryota; kingdom Metazoa; phylum Chordata; class Actinopteri; order Cypriniformes; family Cyprinidae; genus Labeo; species Labeo calbasu. Next base: position 15,563 of record JAHKKF010513869.1, on the reverse strand, counting down.
TTCATTCCAAAGGGCCCTTTGAAATGGCTAGTTTTGAGCACTTTGTTTTGGAGCGACCCTTCAATATGGCGGCCATTATTGTTTTCACTTCAAAGTGCCCTTCGGAGGGCAATATATCCCATTTGGAACGCACCGCCATTCTTAAAGTGAGCCATTTACTTCATTTCTGAATGAATGTGCCGTTTAAACGAATCAAATGAATGACTCATAAAGACATTTACCGCCACCTGCTGGCAGATATAGTTTCTTATTTAGAGTGTCATTTCATAAAAATAATAATAAAAATAAAAACATTAAAGGGATAGTTCACCCAAAAATTTTAATTCTGTCATCATTTACTCACCCGCATGTCATTTCAAACCTTTCTTTTGTGGAAGATATTTTGAAGACTGTTGGTAACAAAGCTGTTTTGGTTACCAATGACTTTCATTGTATGAACAAAAAATACTGAGATGTTTCTCAGATTGTCTTCTTTTATTTTCCATAGTTTACGTTGGGCCGTTGCAGCCTAAATGTTTATGTGTAATAGGTTTTATGTTAAATCAAATAAAATAGTTCTTTCTAAAGCTACAATTTGTAATCTATACTTGATACTTTGTCATTTAACACAGAAATAGCTGTAAATAATCATTTGTGCGTATTTTTACTGTCAAATTTATTTTGCGATTAATTTGATTAATTAATTAATTGAAACATCATGTAATTAATTAGATTAAAAAATTTTAATCGACTGACAGCCCTAATTATCAGTAAAGGTGATGATACACGGGGCAACTGTTCGAGCAATGTTGCTTGGCAACTTTGGGCAATGTTGCCATCAATTGCAACCAGGTGATACACAGGGCCCATGACTGATCTAAATTATCCAGAGAGAAATGTGTTGCCCAATCTCAATGGAAAAGTGCCCAAGCAACACTGCTCCAAAAAGTTGCTCAGAAAGGTTTCCCTGTGTATCATCACCTAAATGTATCATCTTATTTCAGGCAAATGAACATTCCACGTGCAACCTGAAAAAACACACTTGGTTCAGTCACATGACAGTTTTATCGTAGTTCAACTCTACAGGGCGAGTTCAACTCGCTTTTTCAAAGCAAGGACTCTGCTTTGGCGTATGACACCGCACCATGACATTCCTGTGCTCTCACACTGAAGTGGGAGAGAGAGTAAATCAGCAGTGACGTTGAGCCATGGAGGGACTCTACAGTCACCAGGCATGATGTGTCCTATCGAGTCTTAGATTAACACTGGGCATCTTCAGGTATATTTACCAATATATACACATTATAATGTTACGCAATAATATGTTTCATAACGAAATGGCAGGGCACAGAAATTGCAGGGATAATGCAGGACAATAAAACCAACAATGGTCTGCATGGTCAGAATAATGCAGCCAAATTTAGCAGCTGTGCAGGTTAACAAGGTCAGCACTTATTTTGGACTCGGTGGGGTTGATACCAAATGAAGCCCATTAATTTACCCTGTAAGTCCATGTGAATGAGGGCACAAAGGCCAAAGGGTGGTCTAGTGTTGAGACTGCAGTAAACCTGTCTAATCTAAGTCTGGGTCTGTCTATTCTTGGGCTGCAGAAGCCAACTGATAAAACAACCCAGCCTGTTTTGACGGACAGTCAGGGAATGTCAAAAAAAAGAGTGGAAAAAAGCACACAGGTGTAAAAACTGACTACTGTTTCTGGCCAAAAACCAATACATTGTGGGTGGAAAACATCACATACCTCCTTAAGACCAATCTTGGCTATGTAAATGATGTTGGATCCATCCCTTTTGAAGAGTGGGTGCCCTTTGTCTTTGAGCACAAATGCAATATCAGCAGGAATGTTCTCAGGTGTCTCATCACCCTCTTTGGGGAAGGTGATCTTGGTCCCTTCCTTCCAGCCTCTCTTGATGACAATGTTAAGGATCTTGTCCTCTGTCCTCATTGTCCTTCCATCCGGGTTCAGTCGTCGGCGAGTGATTCGCATCCGCTTGGTACATCCATGGAAGATCTCCTCTAGAGACACTTTAAGCTCATGTACCACCGGAGGGTCCTGTACTTTCCTTCGGCCACCATGAAGGGGCTCGTTACGATGTCTTCGACCTCCACCGTGATGAAAACCATTGATTCCGTTGAAGCCAAAGTGGCTGAAGGAACTGAAAGGATCATCATCTCCATCCATGTCAATGTCCATGTCGTGATCGCCACTATGGTCGTTAGCGCCATTATTGGTTCCCCGCTGGCGTCCAGAGCCAAAGAAGATATCGAAGGGGTTGGAGCCTCCAAAGAAAGAAGCAAAGGTGGCATGTGGATCCCCATGGAAGGTGTAGTGATAGGTAGTCCCTTGTCCACTAGACGAGCCTGTGCCACCTGTTTTCAAACCTGGATGGAAATACAGAGGAGGAACAAATGCATCAGTTTACAAAGTTATTTTAAGTTCTGCCTAATTCCACAGGTGAGCATCTTCTGTGACAGTTTCAGGTTAGCAAGCTTTCTCTAGCTTTCAGTAATGATATCCAAGCCTTTAAAAAATTATAGCTTTGTGTCATCTCGTAAGTACACCAAGGATTGATGCAGCCATATTAAGGGCATCACCAACTTAGTGAGTCTGCCACAGCTGTGCGGGAAGTGGATTTAGCACTGTGCTGGCCTTGAAAAGTCAATTCTGCTTGAGACTGATAAAACCTAAGCCTACCAAAATAGGTTGACTTCTAACTATTATGGCCTACTGCATACAATATAGAGTGTATAAATGTAGATTTCTCAATGTAAAATGACATTTTTTTTCTCAAAAGAAGCAAGCACACTACCAATTTTCAAGATTTTTCATGTTTTTTTAAAGAAATCTCTTCTGCTCACCAAGCCTGCATTTATTTGATCCCAATTACAGCAAAAACAGTAAATTTTAAAATATTTTTACTATTTAAAATAACTTTTTTGTATTTGAATATATATATATTATATTTTAAAATAATATTATATATATATATATATATATATATATATATATATACATAATATTATTTTAAAATATAATTTATTCCTGATTTCAAAGCAGAATTTTTAGCATCATTACTCCAGTCAATTGATCCTTAAAAAAATTATTCTAGTAATTTTAATTTATTATTTATTATTTTTTTATTATTATTATTATATTATTATGTTGAAAACAGCTGAGTAGAATTTTTTCAGGTTTCTTTGATGAATATAAAGGTCAGAAGAACAACATTTATCTGACATAGAAATATTTTGTAACATTATATCATCACTTTTGATCAATTTAAAGTATTAATTTCTATATACACTGACTCCAAGATTTTAAATGGTATAGTGTACAATGTTACAAAAGCTTTTTATTTCAGAAAAATGCTGATTTTTGGATCTTTCCATTGATCAAAGAATCCTAAAAAACATTACTCAACTGTTGATAATAATAATAATTGATGATAATAATAATCATAATAATAATAAATGTTTCTTGAACAGCAAATCAGCATATTAGATTGATTTCTGAAGGATCATGTGACACTAAAAACTGGAGTAATGATACTGAAAATTTCGCTTTGATCACAGAAACATTTTATTCAAATAGAAAACAGTTATAGTAAAAATGTTTCAAAATATTAAAAAAAAAAAAACATTAAAAATCTTACTGTTCAAAAACTTTTGACTGGTAGTGTACGTTGGCACACAGCCCAGTTGGACCTCTTTATCAACACCAATGGATGCCAACTCCCAAATGATTCTTTGACTCATTCCCTGTCTTAGTAAAAGGACAGTCTACTTCACTGCATTACAACTATTTGAAAGAGTCCAAAAATTGAGATGTTTAACACTTCTATGGCCTCTGTTTGAAAAAGAAAAACAGACTGACTGCAACTTCTGAATTATTATATTAACAAACCTACACAGATTCACTATAATTGGCAGCTGAGATGTTAATTCTGCTGGATAATTATGCTGCTGGATGATTATCAAGTGCTAGCCTACTCCATGACGTAGCATGGAATAGCATTTGATTTCGTCTGCAACTGCTCACACATCACCATTTTGAGGTGTAAAAGCTCAACAGAAGAACTGCCAAGTCTTTCTCTATTTCTTTTCTCCACCCCCGCTCAGTTTGGTTACAAATTCAAATCGCTGGACAAAGAACAGAAATCCGCTCTTAAACAAGCAGGCTACTTCATTTCTATTATTGTCCCTTAGCTGGCTGCTCTTGGTGTCCTGGTTCTTAAAAGATATTTTGGCAAGAACATGGAGTACAAATCCCGATCAAGTGATGATCCTGTATGAGTGAAAGACCAAGTGCTCTTTAAGCTCTAGTGTCTGATCTGTGTTTTGAGATTAACTGCAAAACTACCTTCTTCACATTAGGATCAAACAATCATTTATTTTGTGCTTTTCAGTTCTGTTTAAAACCATTAACACCCATGTGTTACGGTGGGTGATTGATGGCTTGTAACAAATGCACTCCTTCTAACGGTCGGGACACAAGCTGACTCATCTTCCGACTTCACAACTCTTCAGTCTGCATACTTAATGCAGACATCTTATAAAACATGTTTCCACCTCATTCTTTGCAACTTCAATAAACTACTCAGGCCAAAACAACTAATGAGGGGATGGTTATTAACGTGGGTCTTATAAATTTCTTATAATGCAAATTGAAAAACCTAATACCTTAGTGTGTATCCTTAGTGTGTTAATACAGCCAAATTAGTTTGCTGCTGCCACAGCCTTTTGACTTTTGACTAATGGCTCTTTATGGAACAACGCTGCACTGATGCAGAGAACTGATGCAAAGGCTCTAAAAACATAAAGGGATTGCTTGCGAAATTCAGGAGCAAAGGAGGAATTGGCAGGTGAACTCAGTGTAAAGATGCTTAGTTTGGCATCTAGCCTGGAGTTGGCATAAGTGGGAACACTCGAAATCCGTCTTTGTTTCAGCAGACATTTTTCTTATTCTGGAACAGTGCCATGTTTATAGTCCTTGCATTTGTCAAAGAACTTTTCTGCATCATCCTGCGGTGTGAGGGAGTTATTTTGATTGTCAGGAAAAAGCAGAGGTGGTAAAGCTGCATTGACAGTGTATAAAGAACAGTGGTCTAACCACGTGAGCCACGACAAAGATCCTTTTAAGGGTTGTCCTGCTTGGTATAAACAGAACTATGCCTGGGTCCATTAAGTATGACTGATATTAGCATGTATTGTTTATGTTGTGGTATTTATGATGCACTATTTTAAACTGTAAATATGATTACACACCAAACACATTAGACTGCTGGATAGACACCAAGTATTCAAGTTTTCAAAAGTACACATTTGAAAAAAAAAAAGAGGGTCATTTTAATCCCTGGCAAAACTAAATCCTGGGTTACCTTTTTCATATTTCACACTACTCACACTCAACCTGAGGTTAAAAATTAATCCTGGGTATTCATAATCAGACATTTTCCACTATATATTTCTGAAACCCGGGTTACTATACATGAAAAGTTGCATATATGAAATGTTCTTCTACCCAGGGTTAAAAGCAGAGTTCACAACAATTAAATGATAAGCACAGTGTGAAAAGCTTCCCAGCAGGCAATATAACATCAGGTTGACGCTGGACCCCAATGTCAGAAAGACATTGCATTTTGGATGAGAATCAGTTGGACGTCAGTATTTGATGTCAATTTGACGTTGAATTAACGATTTTCATATCAACGTCAGCTGATATTGGTATTGGACATTAGATTAATGTTGACATTAGACATTGATTTGACATTGAATTTTGGTCACCAGACATTGCATCCAAAATTCCACCAAATGTCAACATCTTATGATGTTGTGTGCCTGCTGGGTTTAGTGTGTCCAAAGCCATAAATGAAGAGAAAACTGGCTTTGTACTTATTATCAAACTGTTGTTTCCCAGAAAAACTAATTATGGCCCAAGAATGAGTCATAGAATCTGATAAGATTTGGCTGTGTTCCTTCTGTACATGGTCCAAAGCATACTTACCATCCTCGCCGTATTGGTCATAGATGACTCTCTTCTTTGGGTCACTCAGTACCTCATAAGCCTCTGCTATCTCTTTAAACTTCTCTTCAGCATTGGGATCCTTGTTTTTGTCCGGATGGAACTTTAGGGCCATTCTCCTGTAGGCCTTTTTGATTTCATCCTCATTAGAGCCTGAAGGTATGCCAAGGATCTTATAGTAGTCCTTCCCCATTGCTTTGATTTACAGATAGAGTCCTTCCAGAACCACCAAATTCTCTACAAAACAATGGCAAAAATAAGCAAGGTAAAAAGTAAAGTAATAAAAAATACATTCAAGTTATATTTAAGATTCTTTTTGGTATCAACATAAAAATAAATAATTTCCATTCCAGCAGTGCGACTCCTGAAGCGTTTGTGTTTGTAACGCTCAGAGTGGGTTTCTCACTGGAAAGTGTGAAATGTAAAACCCGAAGTGGATGTAGAGCCGACTGATTACAAAACGCTTTGAATTTGAATGAACGCTCTCTCTGTCGCTCCATTCCATTTATATGCTTGGTTCCACTCCGGATTTTTGTCTGACCGTTGACACTTGGAAGCTTGAAGCTTCGCGTGTCTTCTTCTTTTAGAACTATTTTCAATGACGGGGCAGAAATATACAAATTAATTGGCCAATTTGTGTTTTAAACATAAGTTACTTAATATTGATTCCTTAACTGTTAAGTAACATCACACTCACAATCTCTACCTACGGGCCGTAGGCTACGGCATTTCAGCCGTGCTGATATAAAGAACAGCAGCACTTCTGCTTGTGTAATATTACTTGTGCCTAGAGCTTCTGCTGCAATCAGCGTTCGCGATATCCATAAAGAAGAGAGAAGCACCAGACAAGAATAAAACACACAAATTATATATCTCATAATTATATATCTCATAGTGGCCAAGAATGATTTACATGTGTATTTGAAACTAAACTGTATGGATAGCGCTGAGAACAGATCTTGATGATCCGAGCGTGTCGTTTGGGCGGCACTGCAGACCCCGGGGAAACACTAACAAAGACTTGATGTTCAGCATATTATACAGAGCTGTTTCGATTTACACATAAACACACATGCGTTTAAAAGAATGCTATGTTGCATTTAGGCTTGTTTTCATCTCTTTTTCGTTTGACTAAAAACGGCTCTGTTTAAACACCATATACTATACATTATTCGAAAGATCACGAACAGCGTCGCCAAAGCTCACCAATTACAATATCTGCAGAACAATGATGCCGGTTTGCCGCATCCGACAGGAAATCCTCATCGCTAAATCAAAACCTCTGAGGTCTCCCGGTATTCCTCTCCGGTATTTAATGATGTCATGGTGACCACCAATGAAAAACTAACGGACGACTGGTGACTGAGTGATATCTGACTGACGTCAGTTAGACAAGCATGACCTCTTTATGTATTCTTCGCATAAAAATAGATGCTTGAATTATCCGCGTCTTCACCAGCATACAGATATAAAGACAGAGGCTCTCTGCAGAGTGTGCACACCAGAGTGCGATTTAACAGCCTCCTTGATGAAATCAATACCGGCTGTGTCTCAAAACCTTCTGAGCTGTCTAAGCAGCAGGCAGCGAGGGTTTGAGACACGCACTTTTACAAAAGAAAGATCACCATAAAGATCCAACAGTCTACAGTCTATGATCTGTTATTGTATTTAGCTATTGTAATATCAATCATTACTATGAATTATAAACCGACACAGTATATTTCTTTCTTTTTTTTAATAATAATAATTCTCGGCTACTCAAGTTGTCAAATTCCAGTGAGACTAAACGCTTTTACCATCAGACTAGCCTTAAAAATCTCAGTGAAATCTTACGGGAAAGGATAAAGACTGTCAGAAGCATGCACATTTGTGTTGTATTTTTGAAGACACACAAAACTGAAAACAGAGCTTACCGTATGAAAGTATCCTTTAGCTGTCTGCCGGTTAGAGCTGCATGACATTCTACTCCATTCCGTTAGCCACGCCCCTAATTTGCATACGGACCGCCCCGTACACTCCACAAATAAATCTCTTCAAGCAGCAGTCCAAGAAACCATTCATCTCCAAAATCATAACTGCTTCCGTGGGGTGCATTTTAGATATCTGACAAAGTGTGCTAATAATAAAAGAAAAATTATTTGTGTGTGTGTGTGTGTGTGTGTGTTTATTCATACAGAACCCAGGGACTCATGTCTGTAGGACTAAGTGGGTTCGATACAGCTGTCTGGCCCTGGATCAGGCTTTACACTAACACAGCAGGGGACGAGACTCTCCACTGATGTCTGGAATCTCATTCCTCTAAGGTCGCTCCACAGTCGAAAGGTATTTCTACATTCCGTCTGCTTTGTGTACAGACTTTATTCAGGAAGGCTGTTATGTAAGTTAACATCTAAGGCACCTTTGAATTTCCTCTGTACATTTTGAACTGTTTAAATCTATTAGCTGCTTATTTGACAGTTTCTGGATATTTCTAAAATATATTTTTACACTGAAGTCAATGTTATGCAATGCTCTGAGAGCTGGGCATACATTTGTACATTCTGTGCTTTTGTGCTTTGATGGCAGACAGCTGTTGGTTATGAAGGGGATAATGCGTTTATATTGCTTATTTAGTTTAATTAGTTCCCACAAAAAGCGACATGAGTTTAAGTAAATGATGACAGAATTGTATTTTATTTATTTATTTATTTTGGATGAACTATCATTTTGATATTTTATTATTAGACCTATTTCTAACGAGGGAGTTTTAAATTATTATTATTATTATTATATAACAATATAACAACTGTTTCCAATATCTGAATGGAAAAAAATTAACATCTATATGAAAATAATGTAAAACATGCTGTATCTGTTTCAATTAATCTACTGTGTAGACACATAAAAATAATATAATTATATTTACAGTTATTTACTGTAAATTAGCACTGTCAAATGATTAATCATGATTAATTGCGTCCAAAATCTATATTTTTTAACATAATATGTGTGTGTACTGTGTATATTTATTATGTGTATATAAATACACACACATGCATGGATATATTTTGAAAACATTTACATGTATTTACATGTATACTTTTATTCATTTAATTAAAGTGCATTATCCAAACTTAAATTGTTGTAATTTATCAATGCTTTGGAATACAGACCAAGGTTGGACTCGTTTTTAAGAAAACAATCTGCAAATTATTGAAGAAGTGGAATCAAAAAGTTCTAGAAGTTTAAATTTACTTTTTACAAGAAAATGCACTGTACCCATTTTTTATTTACATAAATATTTTACACAATAACCAAAATAACCACCAAATATGGAATCTTGAGACTTCCGTAGAGATTTATTTTATGAAGATTCTAAAACATTTTGATTCTAAAAGGCCATAATACATTTTGTAATATGACACCTGACTCCACCCACTAAGGGGGAGGAAACTGCTAAAAGAATTTAAAGTACCATTTCCATGGTAATGCGATGTCCAATTTCAAATTTTTAAATTTTAAGGATTTAAGCTTTCAAATAATATATCATTTATGATGATGACTAAAATATGTGTAGAGAAAAAAGACAACGAAAAAGAGTGCCAAGTTGCCCACCGTTGGGCCCGTGACACTTAAGGGGTTAATATATAAACATAACATATTTTTCCCAAATATATCCATGCATGTGTGTGTATTTATACACACATAACAAATATACACAGTACACACACACATAATGTAAACAAAAACTTTTATTTTGAATGCCAATAATTGCGATTAATCGCTTGACAGCTCTGCTGTAAATATAATGTATAGTTACTATACTGTTAAATATGATTACTTAACAGTATAGGCTACTTTTCCCTTAAGATTTTTCCTTTTTTTTTTTGGATAACACACTCACTCTATTAACATGCAGATGAGTCATACTAAATTCAGCGTCGTGCTGTATCCCCTTTATTAGTTTATTCGAGTGAAATGTCATTGCAAAATCCTCATGTCTTACTTGTTTGTATAAAGTTAGCTCACATCTTTAAATAGACAGAAATGAAGAGCAGGCTGAAAGAGGTGGACTGATGGGAATAAGTGCACCTGAATCATCAGAGCCCTTGAGTGTGGAGGAGAAATGTAAATGATTGAGTGACTCAGAACCTCCCACAGGTGACAACTTAAGTGCAGTGACTTTGCCATATTACTGATAGGCATTTAACCCCTTGCATGCTGCATGAGAAGATGAGTCTGAATTAAATAATTGTTTTTATTAGTATTAGCAAAATTGCAAGTTGTAATGGCAGATACGGACATAACACAGGTGCAGTACACTCATCAAAAGCAAGTTTTCTATCATGGTAGACCCGGCTAGTCCAGGACTTCCCTAAAGATGCCACATCATCCAGAAATACCCCCAACCCACAGCCAGATAAGCGTCTCCATGGTAACCGGCCCTACAGACTGTATCTCCACTGTCCATCCACCTCTTCAGCTCTTCACATGACTAAACGGCTAAGTGACTTAATAAACAAATAAATAAATAAAAACCCACTCACATGTCTAACTGAATGATTTCTTGCGATGCAGAGGTGGCATATACAAGTGGAGGCTTTCTTTTTCTTTCTAGATACAATAGCACCTGTATGACACAATGTACGTCATTCTGTGGTCACACATAGTGGGAACACTGTCTGTACAAATGGGCAGAAAAGAGGGAGAGCGAGAGCGAGACAGCACGCTGTGTTTGAACACTGGGTAACAGAACAAATTTCACACACAAAATGTACCTCGACACCAGACAGCATAATGGTAGCCATGACAACTGGACCCAGAGCTAGACAGTGCATCTATATCTTGACGCCTCTGTCAGTGTCTTCTGATACCGCTGACATCTGTCAATACAGAACAATACGAAACAAAAGTCTGTTTCATTAGGGAGATTAGAGATGACAGTTTAGTGTAATTGATGATGTTCTCTGATTCCATCGACTCCTAAAGGAGACACTGGATACAAAATTCACTTTTACATGGTTTGCATATAAATGTGTGCACACAACCACCCTACAATGATAAAAATCCATTCACTTCTTTTTTAATGCCTGAAAAACCTGAACAGTCTCAATTATCAAGCCGTATTGATTTTTTGAGCAGTATGACGTCATTCTGCTTAGGCCCCGCATATTTCCTTCAGCCAGTTGTACACTGTCTGCCATTTTCTTTACGCTCGAACAGCTGTTGCGACAACAACGTCTCGTACACAGCTTGTACAAGTGTTTCGCAGTTGGATGTAAAAGTGAACATAAGAGTCTTTATTTTCTCCCTACATCAGAACCACCGAATACTAAATTCATTAATGTCAGCTCAAATCATTTTACTCAAGACTGCTTTCTGAATGAGGCACAATTCAAGGATGGTTTTGCTAAAACGTTCAAACTTAAGGATGGACCAGTAGCCACTATTCGTGATCCAGCTGCACCTCCAAAAGAAGTAAGTCAGTGTTGCCAAGTCTGCAGTATTCTCACGTAATTGGGCTACTTTGAAACTGTTGCCGCGTGTTGTTTTTCAAGTCTGCGGGTTAAAGGAGAAGTTCACCTCCAGAACAAAAATGTACAGATAATTACTCACCCCCTTGTCATCCAAGATGTTCATGTCTTTCTTTCTTCAGTCCTAGAGAAATTATGTTTTTTGAGGAAAACATTTCAGGATTCCTCTCCATATCATGGACTTTTATGGTGCCCCCAAGTTTGAACTTCCAAAATGCAGTTTAAATGCAGCTTCAAAGGGCTCTAAATGATCCCAGCTGAGGAAGAAAGGTCTTATCTAGCAAAACAATCAGTTATTTTCATAAAAAAAAAAATACAATCGAAATACTTTTTAATCTCAAACGCTCGTCTTGTCTTGCTCTGCTTGAACTTTGTGTATTCTGGTTCAAGACAGTTAGGGTATGTCGAAAAAATCCCATCGTATTTTCTCCCTCAACTTCAAAAATAATTTCAAAATCATCCTACATCACTGCAGAAGTACCGACACAGTCTTGGCAAAGTGAACATGCAAAGAAGATCAGACACCCTCAACAAAAAAGGTAAAACAGCAATGTAGGATGATTTTAAAGTTGAGGGAGAGCATGAAACACAAAATTCAGGCAGAGCAAGACAAGATAAGCATTTGACATTAAAAAGTATATAAATTGTATTTTTTTAAATGAAAAGAACTGATATTTTCGCTAGATAAGACCCTTCTTCATCAGCTGGGATCTTTTACAACTGCATTTGGGATCATTTGAAGCTGCATTTAAACTGCATTTTGGAAGTTCAAAACTGGGGCACCATATCAGTCCATTATATGGAGAAAAATCCTGAAATGTTTTCCTCAAAAAATATAATTTCTTAACGACTGAAGGTCGTTCAAGGAAAAGAGGGGTGGGGTGAGCAGAGTTCATAAGCATTTAAAGAGAAATACACCGAAACAGATCACTGTGAACAGAGCTGTTTTTAAGTAAAAATAAAGCTGTTTTACACGGCCATTGAAGAATTTTAACCACAGTATGTTGCAGACATTTCACGAAGGCCCTAAGGACTCATACCAACTTGTGGAAAATGGGCATCTAAGCTGAGGACAGAAATAGCATTTCTGTCTTTACAGCTATATAACTCTGAACAGAGGGTTTGCACTTACGTCACAATTTGGTCAGTTACCCGGATGCGCGGCCATATTGGAGATACTCGGATGTAAACAACAGCATGGATTGCACGGTTAATGTACTGAATATGTTCTTCTGCTAATTTATGCTGTCTAAACCACGGAAAAAATGTGTGGAAGCTGCTAAATCATATGGAAAAGGACTTAGTAAGCAGGAAAGGGCACAACATTTTGACAAACTAAAGTTAATAGGTGGTAAAGATACGTACGAGCAGTATTAAATAAAATATTAGCCTAATATGTCCTTGTCATGGAAATGCAGTCCAACCACAAACATTTTTTTGCACTATTCTCCTTGATTTGTTATAACTTTCTGCAGTCTATAGTACTTCCAATGTTTTTTCCCGATCCGACCAATTAGTACAGCCCAAAACATGACAAAAATTGAAGTTTCGTTCGGTTCAGTGGCACTGTTTACATTCAGTGCCGCCAAATGATGATGCATTGTGAAAACACTCTATAATTTGAATAACAAAAACTTAAAAACAAATGCAAACAAAAGCTATTTTTCACATGTAAATAATATGCAATACTTAATTTAAATGAATCACTCAATATACAATAAAACAAACCCTGTTTAATTAAAGTAAATATCTAATATTTCATCAGAATTGATGTAACACTTGCAGAGAGAAAGTACTTTTTGACTCAGAAGACATTTCTTAAGTACAGCTAGTCATCACTCAAACAGTTCTGTGGGCTGCAGACCTAAAGGTTAGCATAACATCTATTAGCATGATTCAGCTAAAAATGTGGTGCTGCAGGGACTGAGAGATTCTTGTCCCTGTCATTATCAAGACTATGAGAAAAACACACAAATACAAAATCCTGCTTGTATTCTTGGCAGCAGATGTAACTGAAATCTGTTTGCCTCAGAACATCAGAAGCGAGTGGATGACACAACTGGTGCTATCTTTGATGCTGGTATGTTCCAGCTGTAAATATATGTGGGCAGCAGAATATCTGTTTCAAAACACATTTATAGAAGTACATTCTGTCTTTATGAGGTGAGTGTCTGCTCATATAACAAATTGTGATGGAGACCCCCTTATTTGATGGCTCACAGGGATTTAACATGAAATCAACAGTCATAGCATGTTTATGTTATTACCTTATGTTATGTTATTAAGTGTCACTTCTTCATACCAGACTTATCAGGTCATTTCTATAACACTAAGTTATAGAGTAACTAATATTAAAGTATGTACACAAGAAAGTAATCTCTGATAATAATATATACGGTGTCATAGTAGAGTGGATGTCCCATAATTGCTAATGGAAATTCTGAGCCATGTTCTCGCTCTCAGTCATGGCACTTTCCCTCTGGTAAAACAGAACGATGACTCAGACTCTCTGCTCCTGTTCAGGCGCACTGGACTGCACTGCTTTTCCAACTCTGTAAAACTTTCATTCAGTGCACTCATAAGATAATCAAGCCTTCAAAGAGGGTTGTGTGAATACCCGTAGAAGGAAGACTTTTCTTAACAAAGCTTCTCAGAATTAGTAATGGAAATACGGCAACTAATGTCGGCTGATATTAAAAGAGATCCATCACTAACAACTGTCAGTTAATCCTCGTAAGTCATGTGTTTCATTAGTGCTGTATTGCAGATAGGATCTCCCGTGTAAGTGCAATGCACTGCCAGCACTCGCCCAGTTTTCAGCGCAGGATTTATTGTTTCTATAATATACTGGGCTATTTACCAGTCAAAAGTCTTTGAGGCATATTATATAAAAGCTCGAAGTCTGTGTATATGTATATATTTCACAAGTGTTCAAACATAATAGCAAATATCTATATCACATATTTCACTAAGCCAAAAAAGCCCAAATTTGGTTGTTAGAGGTTAATGGATGTTTATACAGAGGCCAAATTCTGCATTCGCTGTCAGACATCTTTGACAGCCGTAGGCTTTGTCTAAAATGTGACAGAGCCAGGGTGAAATAAGGTAACTTTGGTGGCTGTTCGAACTAAAGCACAGAGTATCTTTGGGTTAGGATGAGGTCAGCTTATTAAAGTCTCAGCCGCATGCATCTCAGACAGCCGCACAGACTCACAGTCCTTTAGCGCTGCTGCTGTTGCCTTTACCATTAACACACTCTAGAGATGTGAAACGGACCGATGAAACTCTTAAACTGCAGCTCTGGAGTATTACAAACACTAAAGAGTAGCCAGACAACCAGAGGATGAAGGAAAACTAAATGTATCATGCGATAAAATTCAAGCTTTTCACTATATGAATAACATTTTTATGTAATGTTGAATATACTGTATAGACAGACACTTCATCTAAGAAGTTAAAGCTTAAAAATAAAATTATTCTGTAATTCAGTAAGGACACATTAAACAGACTAACACTAAAGAATTTATAATGTTATACAAGACTGCATTTGAACTTTCTATTAATCAAAGAACCAAAAAAAAAAAGATCATAGTAAAAAAATATTAAAAAGAATGCTTTCAACATTGATAAAAATAAGAAATGTTTCTTGAGGAGCAACGTAGCATATTAAAATTAAGATTTCTGAAGGATCAGGTGACACCAAAGAGTGGAATCATGAAATTTCAGTTCATCATAATATATAAAAATGGAAAACAGTGATTTTAAAGGGATAGTTCACCAAAAAATGAAAATTTTGTCATTAATTACTCACCTTCATGTCATTCCAAACCTGTAAGACCTTTGTTCATCTTCAGAACACAAATTAAGGTATTTTTGATGAAATCCAAAAGCTTTCTGACCCTGCATAGAAAGCTAAAGTTCAACACATGCAAGGCCCAGAAAGGAAGCAAGGACATTGTTAAAGGGGTCATCGGATGCTAAGTTCACTTTTTCATGTTGTTTGAACATTAATGTGTGTTGGCAGTGTATGTACA